>JXTC01000322.1:40905-89218 GCA_002914845.1 Trema orientale | reverse complement strand
AACTTTTATGGTCAAATGACAGAATTGCCCTTAAAAACTTTGGGTTTTTACAGGTATAAAATGTTCCAAATATGAATTTTAGAAGCTTCATATATACTTGGAAGAAGACTATAAAAAAAACAAAATCCACACATGCATGTTTAGAAATCGGAGAAATAGCCAGCCGTAGTTCCATATCTATAAAAAAAAAAAAATACAATATGCTTTTATATACACGAAAGATTTGTTAAAAAGAAAAAAAGAATAGTCCTAATAGAGATTCAAAAGTTCTTCCTCTAACTCCACTATAAAACAAAAGAGCAACAAAAAGACAAAAAATAGAACAAAATAAAAATAAGATCTTCCTCTCTGGCAAATAATTAGTAATCTAAGAAGACAAAAGTTACTTAAATGATAAGATGAACATTGTGAAGTTCTAAATCCATCAAGAATTTAACTATGTACATTCAATTTCTTTTTATATCACGAAAAATATTTTTCGATTTTATTTTTTTCTTTGTATATTTTTTTATTCTAGTTATATTCAATCTTTTTATGTTAATACCATATCTTTAGCTTGTTTATCTACTTAATAATCTACTTTCCTTTTTCTCTTTCTTTTATATATATATATTGATTAGAAGATTTTTTTTAATTAATATTGTTATGACCCAAAATCCGGGCCGATGACAGAAGGCGAATTTCACCAAGAAGAGAAATTCCTTAATTGTTTAAAAAAAGTCTTAAAAGTTTCAATTTTATAAAACAGTCCATTTAAATAAAATATTTAGAATTTCATCTCGTGAACCTCTCCCACAGTTCTTATGCGCCATTAAACATAGATCGAATAGTAATTGAAAAACATAATTCAGTTTAAAATCCAATCATTATCGTCATTCACAACAAATATCAAATACCAGAATGGCATACATAAGTTCACAGACTTAATAAAAAGTAGTAATCTTGGTTCAATGCTAAATCAAATCCAAATACCACAACAATAAGCTCCAAGCATTATCAAGATAACGTACTACAATCACAGGTGGCCTCTTAATCCTCTTGATCACGAAGGTCGCACTGAGCACCACCTGAAGAAAGAAGGTAGGGGGCGAGCATGAAATACCCAATATGAAAGCAGTTACCTTGATAGAAAACATTTTAGTGATAAAAAATTCCTGCATAGTTTAGTTTAAATCCAAAACATATATATATAATCCAAACCGGCAATCCATACCTATGAGCTCTCATCCTCTTATTTGTAAAAACCCAAGATGATGGTACTAAGTGTACCTAACAGCCTACATGACACCTAAGCCCATATCTAGAGAGGACACCTATGTGTCGCCTACCAAACCTAGAGAGGCAACCGAATTGCCTACATCTGCGAAATGAGAAGGTAATCAGAAGAAATAATCCTCGCGTAGGTTTAGGACTCTACACTGATGGTGGGGGTATGTAGCACCATGCTGTTGACCCACAATGTTAACACGATGCTCATGTATGATCTTATGACATGTGCAATATAGAACTAAAGTGTGAAAGCTATCGTGCTTTGATTTTTCAATAAAATAAGCATACTAGATTTTATAGAAAAATGGGCAGTATAACGGCCCTATTTTTGATATAACCAAAATAAGCTACACTCAGAAAATTCTCAGAGCAATACAATATATATTATACAATCAAGTTCTATCACAGATATTCAAATAGTTCCAAAATCACATTTGTCATCATATGTAGCAGAAAATGAGTTTTATTCAAAAACGATATAAAACAGAGGTAACCGAATCCCTATCTTACTAGAATAGTGATACCACACTATTGGATCCTCAAGGTGTTGTTAGACGATCGCTCGGAGGGTCGGGAACCAATTCCATGCCCTCGATACTTCTCAATAGGGCTTCAAATCCACAAATGGACCTCTTCATTGAATTCCTAGCACCCAAAATAGCTAGGTTAGATATATAATTTGTCCAATTCAGGTTCGGACTGAAACTGGACTAGTGACATGTAAAACTAGACAAATCTTAGTCGTCCGATTTCATTTTTTGTACTAGTCACCAAACATATTCAATATATATCAATCTTCTCCATTTTCCGAGTACATTCCAAAAATAACATCAAAAACACAATCCAACGGCTAGATCAAAAAGTTAAACTCAAGCTCAAATAACTCAAAAATAGCAACTTTCAAGCCGTGCAAAATGGATTTACGAGATAGATACCTAGAGATTCCTCTCGATGAGACGAATCTAACGAGCCCAAAGAATGAAAGCTGAAACGGCCTGAAATGATGCCGAAAATTCAAAATCCTTCACAGCCAATAATGGCGTTTCTAGTGACGGACAGATCGGCGGCTTCGCGGGACCGACAGCATGGGCAGTTGGTGGTGCGATGAAGTGGCGCCGGGATCCCTCGTGGCCGGACGATGGCTGGGCGAGCTCCGCGGCCTCTTGCTCCTTCAGCAGCCGAGAACGAGTGAGAGACGAGAGGGAGGCTAGGAGGAAGAGTGAGAGAGAGTGAGGGGGAAGAGAAAGAGAGGGCTACATGGCCCTAACTAAATGGGAATGTGCAATTTTTAATCCCAATTCGTCTCATTTTAGTCCTCGCTTCTTAAAATTTTTACAACTTAGTTCCTCCATTAATTAATCCGAAAATTAGCAAAATGACCAAAATACCCCTTAAAATCTGGGATTTTACATATATAATTCAAGAAAGTTCCAAACGAGAGTTCTAAACTAATGATTATGCAAGAAAAAAAAAATGAAAAAGTTATACTAAAAGTTTGATGTTCTTGGTAATTAGGGATCGATGCTCTTGAAAAAGGTTTTAACTACAAATTAATCATTACTTTGTATCTTCAATTATTTTTTATCATGTGTTGTTGCTCTATTGTTAATTTTTTGGGGCGATTTTGAAGAATAAAAGGATAACTTTCATCTGGGTACAAGAAATTTAATAGCTTTTACTATTTTGGGTCCTACTGGAGGATTCTTTATTAATTAATATACGTATTTAATTATATAAGTGTCTTTTTAGGTAATTGTTGACGCTGGTAAATTTGTAATTAAAATTTTGAATGTACATAGTTTAAATAGTGATAGTTTTAGAACGTTCCGACAATATTAGGTATATAAAATAAAGCGTGCTAATATTAACATGACTTGGGGCAATTTAATTTAGGAAAAATGATACTAAAAGAATCTTCTTTATTCTAGCAAAATGCTAGTTTCACTCCTATATATATGTCTTAAAAATACAGAATGTTTCCTCAATTTGTCAATTGGCATCACATTTCTCTTTTGTGTTAAACTTTGTCAAACATTGCAAAATGACACTAATACCCGTAGTCAAAATTAATCAAACAGTATAATTACTACTCCCTTAATTGTACAACGTCCAAATATCCATTTTTCCCCAAAAAAAACTTGTAACTTTTTAAGTATGAATTCAAATATTTGACCTCTAAGTTATTTGCTTTTAATATTTATTGGATAGTTTGATTATATGATCACGGGCATTTTTCCTATTTTCAAACAAATAAACATTGACAAAAGTAATTTCTACCAGAATAAATAATTTTGACCAACCAATTTGATAAATTAAAGGGATAAACTTCGCACTTGTCAAGATAAATGGTGAAAATAGGTACTTTGCTAAAACATTTGTGAGCTTTTTGATATTTTACTTAGAATGTGTGTAAATATGTATGTATGCCTAATCCATATATGCCATTTACTGGTTTACCTTTGACTTTTAAATGATGACTGTGGATGAGAATTAAAATGATAGGGGTCAGACTGTTAAAACGATGAAATGGAAAGAGAGGGAGAGAGTCAGGGGTCAGACTGTTAAAAAGTTTTAGATGTTGTTTTGATCCTTATATCTATTAGAGCATTATACGCCCCAAGACTAAAATTTTTACCGGCCTTTAATGAAGGCTTGCTTAAAAACGTCATAAAATTTTCCTCCTACCAGTAAACACCTTTGGCTTTCCCCATTTATTAATTGGGATAAGTGTAAAAAAATACTCTCATGTTTGGATATTCTGCAATTTAAATCCTGAAATTTGAATTCTGCAAAATAATACCCTGAGATTACGAATTTCTGAAAATTAATACACTGGACAGATTTTTTGGCCAATTTTAGGAACGGAGAAACAATAATATCCTCCATTAAAACTAGATTAATCCATATTATTCATCTTAATTTTGAGGATATTATTCTATTTTATCAGTTAAAAATCAACACAGGGTATTAATTTTCAAATATTCGTAATCTCAAAGTATTATTTTGCAGAATCCAAATTTCAGGATTTAAATTGCAGAATATCCAAACATGAGGTATTTTTTTTACGGTTATTCCTTTATTAATACAAATATTTTTCATCACTTATTTTTCTCCTCTCTCTCTCTCTCTCTCCCCTTACCCTCCACTCCTACCAATAATTAATTAACAATAACACATAACCACATCTTCCACTTTCTCTCTCTAAAATCAACCATATATAAATAACCTTAGAGGTCCAACACAAAACCGGCCACGTTTGTCACAGAAAAATAAGCTAAGCTAGATTTTTCTCTCTAGATCATACCGACCACACATATATCTAGCTAGCTAAATTCATATACACATATTAGATACTAATACTCAAGCTTCATTCGCTCTTCTTATTAAGTTCATATTGTTCGTCTCAATTCTCAACAGGTATTAAAATTCTAGAGTTTATATTTTGAGCTATCCATGATTTTTTTTATCTTTTCTTATATTAGCACTCCAGTGTATGTAAAACGTATACATATAAAGATCTAACGATATTCCAAGGCTGATCTTTCTCTTGGAAATATATACTTTTGTTACAGAGAACCTAAACATGAGCCAGCAGAGGAATCCGTTTAGCGGTACCCCGAAGCTGGAACTGAAGCTCAATCTGTCGGTGCCGCCGCCACGTCAGCAGAGGGCAGACTCGCCGGAACCCAGTACACACTCGAGCAGCGCAGACTCGGCAACATCGTCGTCATCGTCATCCGAAATGTCGATCGACGGGTCATGCGTGTCGTCGGAAGCGGAACAAGAGTGCTTGAGCAGGCCGGACAGCGGCACGGCGGCCCCCATGGTGCTTGTGGGGTGCCCTCGGTGCCTCATGTATGTCATGCTGTCCCACGCCAACCCCAAGTGCCCCAAGTGCAAGAGTACGGTTCTCCTCGATTTCATCAACGAGGAAACCAATAAGAAGATCACCGGAACCTGATTATAGTATTTCCGTTTGGTCCCTCGTAATAAATTGTTTGTATGATTATTTCGTAAGATTTACTTCGCAACAATTAATCTTACTTTGATTAAATTTATTACGATGTGTAAAGCGAAGGGGCTAGCCTGTTAATCAATTATAGTTCCGAACTTTTTCTGAGTTCCGTTAGTGCAACTATCCTAGTAGGCTTCCGTACCGGAGGCGAGGGTTGACACCTTTTTAAGTCTTTGATGGTTTTTGCAGAAGTTAGTTGCGTACATAGGACTTGTCACCGTCATGCATGTTGTTTATCTTGAGCTTATTATGTAAAGTTGTTACTTTTTTAATTTTTTGTCCTGCTGTCAAACGAAGCTTTATGTCTCCTTATTTAATTATAATGTCCATTCTTTTGTTCCTTCTTGTGTCCTTCCAGTGAATCAGCAACTAATTTATTTCTTGTACTGCCACTACTTTCAAAAGATTCATATAAGCTCATCGAGTTTTTGAAATATAAGGTAGACATTTTATTGTTAGTCTAGAAAATCTACACAATTTTTTTTTTTTTTCCATTTCTAAACAAGATATAATAAAATTGTATTATTAGTCCTTAATAAATTGTGCATGTTGTAAGACTTACAATATTAATAAGCATGTATCATATATATGAGCAAAAGACCAATATATACACCACGTTAAATCTCTGTCCCGTTTACATTCATACACTTAAAGAAGGGCATATGTTGGGCAATTGTACCAAAGAAATTATTGTATTTAATGCTAAGTAATTGTAGACGCTATTTATTTTACTGATAGGTAACTTCTTTGTTATCTACTGGGTTAGATATTAAAAAAGAAAAGAAACTCGTTCTAATCTGGAAACAAATTTAAAACGTTTTATAGGTTTTTTTATTAGAAAATTATTTTAAAGTTAAAATAAAAAAGAATTAATCAAAATATTAAAAACTTTAATGTTTAAGAAAACAATAGCTTTTTTTTTTCATTAATTATTTTGCTAAGAGAAACTCAGTATATATGCTTTCCTATTATAGTAAGAAGTGTACGTGGTCTTAGGAATTAGGACTTTGGCTTTTGCACAGTGAAAATATGATTACAAGGCGTTAATTTTTTTTGTTAAAAATGGAACTTGCTGTACTAGTTTTAAATTAAAATTACTTTAAAAAAGTTAAAAATTTAAAAAAAGGAAAGAGACAAAAGCGAAAAAAAAAAAGAAGAATTTTATCATACTGCTTAGTCGAATGAAACGGTTGAGTAATTTTTTGTTTTTCCTGAAAAATAAAAGGATTAGTATTGGCTTGATATTGTAAGTCATTTTCAATGTCGTCAAAATTATCTATTTATGGAGAGGAAAAAAAAAAGTCTTGATGAGACTCACTAGATATATCGCATCAATTAAATTCAAATAATATGATTATAGTTGTAAATTAATAGAAAGTCTCGAACTTCACCTTCAATAATGTTGTATGTACTGCAAAGCTATCATCTTAAAGTAAATAACTAAATAAATAGGCTAAAAATTTTAGTAGTGTTAGCATTTCAGGCCCTGGTACACGTAAGTGTATTTTCATACAAAATCTTGAGAAGCGTATTGACAACGAAGCAAGTTATAGCTCAAGTTAATTGGAAGTCTTTGTTACAGTTTGATTGGAAAATGCAAATAATTCTTGTACTACCATTTACGGATTTACTGAAGTAAAATGACAGAAATTTTTTTTTTTTAAGAAAAAAAAGAACAAATCAATTACGGAAATATTAAGAAACGTTATTATCACGACCGAAAATTCTTAATTACAAGTTTGCCATTAGTTTGCATAATACCTATTTTACCCCTATTAAATACTTTACATTCTCCTCCTCCTTAAAAGAATTTCGTCCCAAAATTCGAATATATCACAATGGATACGACAGGAATATTAAAGAATAACGATCAGAAGGATAATGAACAATCAAAAAAGAAAAGTAAAAAGAGAAAAAGTCTGATAGAATCTCGTCAACATACCGTTGTCACACAAGGCATGAGTTAAATAAGTTACAAAGTTATTAAGATGACCCATCAATAGATACAAGAACATCAACACATAAGAATGATGTCCTTAAGTTGGTACATAAAATAGGAGTGATAACGATAATTAAGACCGAGAGTTAATAATACAAGACTTCTATAACCTGAGTATTGATTGTTAAGCACCAAACTAGAGTAAAGACCAAATGTCGAATATATACGATACCGTTCCTTGATCATACCAGATCAATATCATACCAGGACAATTTTTTTGTCTATAACAAAAACCTGGTCCTAAACAATCACTGAGTTCAAAAACTCTAACAGGATCCCAAATGAAAAACAATACCCTTGTGTTATACTACACAAGATAGAAAAATTCAAAGGTTAGAAATTACTACAAGCGTACAATGACATAAGTCATTTACCGTTCCTCATAACGAGTGAGAAACAACTAAGTATACAAAATATTTCTAGTCAAGAACAAGACTAGGATCACCAAAAATCGATGTCTCCATAACAAAGGCAAAAGGAATAATCCAAGAATATAAAATGTTAGTATCCATATATTATATATAGCCTAAAGACGTCCAAAGTCTTTTATGTATGATAATATCATATGGCATTAACCACTAATTACTCGAACTGAGTAATTAAAAGCATACGAAAATTGAGAAGATTAAATCACATCCCAAAAATTTATGAAACATCAGACCAAACCTAGGTATTTAAAATACCTAGCATGAAATAGCTATCATAGAATCTATAGGGTTTACACATAACTCATCACCCGAATAGATATAGGAGTACTAGTAGGAATGTCCATTTGAATTAGAGAACTTTGATAGGAGTAGAATCCACTATTCTCGTGTTAATCTCAACACTTTTGAGACTAGAGCTTCTGGCTTATAACCATCTCAAGGATACTAGAGTTTTACTTTAGGGAGACTAACGAAGGATTCAGGATGAATCAGAGTAAATTCAACATATTTAGTCAATTCTTAAATAATATATGAGGTATTTGTCAAACACTTTCTAAAATCTTTTTTAAATATCAAAATATCATAGACTAAATCCCACACACAGATATGAAGCCTGTAGCTCTGATATCATTTCTGTCATGACCGGAAATTCTTAATTATAAATTTCTCATTGGTTTGCACAATACCCATTATACCACTATTAAATACAATATTTTACAGTTATTCATAAGTATAATCAGCTATACTATAATGTTTATAGAAGAACCTTTTACTAAAAATTATTTTTGAAATGGTCTAATTTTTACCCTTCTTAAAAAATGTCTAAATTCTCCAATTTTATGTTTATTATCTTCATTTTAAAACGTAAATACAACTTAAGTGGATGTAACAAAGTTTGTCTGAGTGATAATTTTTTATTTTCTTTTGGCTCAAAATAATTTTTGATGAGAATATCAAAAATAAAATAAAATTGTTGATGGGTTGGATTTTAATTATGCGGCATTTTAAATATTCGGGATAATTGTATTGAAAGTGTTACAAAAAGTACATAAATGTTATATGCAAATATTTACGTAAAATGATCATTAGGCAGTAGTGCACCGTCCATGTTTTATGATCCATATTATTGCTATGGTTGTTGAGCGAACTTTCTCTAATTTTCATGCTGGCGGTGTCACATGCATACACGCCCTAACTTCATAAATATCTTTAAGTGGGCTGAAGACAGAGGGAACGTAATTAGAGAAATTTAAGTGAGTGACCAAGATTTTAAATTTGATTAAGTAGATGTCCACTTTTAAAATTTTATAGCTAAATGTCCAGGTATATATATTTTTACACTTGGTATATACACATATGTACTAATTTTAGTTACTGTACTGAAATGCATTTAGTATATCATTTTTTATACTTAGTATATAAAATTTTACACTTGGTATATAAGCATATATACCGGACATTTTGCTATAACATTTGACAAAGGGACATTTACTGAAATTGGACCCAAAATTTGGTCATATTTCTATAAGCCCCACGTAATTACTCATTTAGCAAGTAATGGGCCATGAAAACAAAGATGTAGTGTACCGGCAGTCTTTTTTTCGCATACCCTACTAGCAGCCTAGATTCAAGTCACTCATAATCATATTAAAAAAATAAAAGAAAATGAAAAAAAAAATACTGATCCATCGCTCGTCCCATGCGAGAAGTCATGGTGCAAGTTGGGACTTGGGATAGTGGTTATATTATTTTGAGAGATCTATATACTACGCGGAATTTGCAAAATCACCCTTTACCCTTGTAATTCACATTATTTTGAGAGATCAAAACTTTTCAAGCACCAATCAGCAACAATATTCGTGTCGAGCTCATGGATTATGCTGCATGGGATTCTTACCTTTGCATCAGATTTTGAATAAAAAAACGTGAGAGAAAAAAATTAAAAAGAGAAAATGTCTGATAGTGATATATCATTCCAACCAATCAGATTAGGAATAGAAAAACATATACAATTGGAAAACACTCTTTCAGTACTTATAAATAGACAGTAGGAGAGAAATAACACGCCATTCTAGAGAGAGAAATAGCAGTCCAGAGAGAGAACTCAAAAGGAGGAAAGGAATAATACGAGTCGGAGAGGGATAGTACGAGTCGGAGATGGGAGCACTTGTAATCAAATTCAGTATTCTTTTTCTCTATTTTCTTTATTTTTAATACTCTCTATTTTTATTTTCAATATTTATTTTAGTTTAGTTATGATCTAGTTTTCTTTTCTAGGGCTATAACGTAGCCTGATTATGAATATTTAAATTTTTTTAGTTTAATTAAATTAGAGCTTTATTGCAATATATGTTGAGAATTTCAATTTGTTCTTAATGCTTGTGATTGCTTGATCAACAATTACATGATTTTAAATTTAATTTGAGACTGAGAAGTGATAATTGAATTTGGCCTAATTAGAATATCATAAATTGACATAAAATAGAGATATTTATGTGATTTGTGCAGTACTTATGAATTTCCCATTCTTAATCAGATTTGACTAGTTTAGAATTTTGACAGAGATGCATAACTTTGCTAGTTGAATTAAATTGCTAATGCATGAGAAAGATTAATAATTATATTAGAGAAATTTACTGTCAGCATATGGAATAGAATTTAATTTAATTAACTAGGAGATTTAGACAAGATTAGTCTTGGTGAAAACAAAAAAACCTTAGATCTTTATTTTCTTGAAGTTCCATTTATTTTATTTTGCTTTGATTTATTTTATTTTAGTTATTTTTTTGCATAAATTTTCTTTTTAATTTATTTTTAAATAAAGTTAGAGTTAGAATAATTTTGGTACTTTGTAAATACAGTCCTCGTGGGAATGATACTCATATTCACTACTTTATTACTTGTTTGCGATATGTACACTTATGTTTATATTTTTACATAACAATAGTCTATCGAACTCAATAACAACTAAGCTTTTATTTCACGATTCAAATAAATGAATCAATCTATCCCAAGTATTAGGATTCACAAATTGAGATTTCAAACCTCAAAGTAAGATAGTACTCGAGGAGCTATAATCTGATTAGATGATCAATCTATAAGTGAAAAATATTATTTGGATATCATTACTTTTAACATATACATAATATATTAGTGACATATTTGTTTTGGGCCTAATTAGGCATACTGTGGGCCGCGGGCTTGTCCTGGCCCATGGCCAGCCAGGAGGAGCTGGCCCGCGGGCCTTACTACCTAAGCCTAGCTTGGCCTGTGAAAATTAATAGGCCAGTACAGGATAAGCCTAATATCAAGTTAGGCTGGCCTGGACTGATTTCACATTAGGATGGGCCCGAGCCAACCCATGGGCTCGGGTCCAAATTGACACCTCTATCCTCATATCATCAAAATTGGAGAAATTAAAAAAAACAAAATTACCCGTAGTAAATGATAGATTTACAATAAATTTAAAAATTATATGTACTAATTTCGAAAGAAAATTTTGATTTTTCAAATGATCTCATGAGTGATAAAATAGTTTCTGAATAATTATATATCTATCTATCTATATACAACGTAGAAATGTAATATAAACTTAAGTCTATCATCCGTTAAGGGTAATATTACCATTTCTTATTAATTTTCCTAATTTAGATTATCTAAGGTCATATTTAAAAAATAATCAAATTATAAGACTTTTTGTAATAAGAAATCAAATTGAACGGGGTGTTCACATATTTCTTAAAATACATGAGTTTCATAAAAAGAAATTTAAAATACAATGTCATTATATGATGCTTTTTCTTATTTTATATATATGCATGAATCCAATTAATAGCATTATGTAATATGCATGTAAATAATATATATAATACTTCTTTAAAAACAAACATATATACTGTACATATGAAGAAGCATATAGCTGTATGTCTGAAATGCCAGTGTTTACATTTAATTGACAGGCAAACGTACCTAGACCCAAAAATGACAGAACGTTTGCCTGTGCTGGAGAGTATTGTACAGTACCTACCTAATATGCGTTTATTACTTTATGAATTGAAAATTGTTTTATAGCTTTAATTTTTTAAGCGTTTTAGATTTGGTCTTAAATATGTGTCTGTACTCAATTTTATACATGTAATTGGGTTTTGGGACCATCTTTCTCACTTTGAAGGTGATAAAAACCATTGCCGATTATATATATATATATATATACACACTTGTACTCAGCTATTATTATTGTACGGTTTTTTTTTTTTTTTTTTTTTGGAAAGGTACTTGGTTTTACCACTATCATTAGTTACCAATATAACTTTTTTTTTTAAGGCAGTTTGAATCATGGCAGTGCCCTAGTCCAATTATTTAGCAATTATTAGATGTACGCGCATATATTCGCCTGGAATATTGTGACGAAATAAGTAAATTCTTTTTCTTTTTTCTTTCCCTTTTCAAAGGAATAATTATAATTTCCATTCGCTAAAATACTGATGTGGCAAAATTATAGATTAATATGTTTTACTAATATGATCAAGAACTTTAAATTATTCCATAACTAGCCAGTAATAAGTCAGGAAGTACTGGAGAAAAAGAATGAAATTAGCTAAAATGAAATTTTACTCTACAAAATAAAATAAAATAAAATAACCTAAAATGAAATTAGCTAAACTAACTAAAAATAAAATAAAATGGAATAAAAACAAATAAAAATAAAATAAAGTAAGATAAAATAACACATAATAGAAGCAAAATATCGTAAATAAACTAAAATTAATTTATTTTAACAAGAATATAGTAAAAATAAAAGTATTTAAGCATAAAATAACTCTAATTTCTTAGAATTATATATCAACATTCTCATTCCTATTTCATTTTTCAACAAAACACTATCTTAGATAATTCACTTTGGTTATTTTATTAGTCTCTATTTTTTAAGGTCCCTTTGCAAAAGAGAAATGTCTATATTTTAAAATTCTCTTTGCAAAATAGTCCTTTAAAATTATAACTCAACACAAATAAAAGAAAAAAAAAATTATTTTGTAAAGATTTTTAAAATCCTAGTCTTTCTCTAAAAATCATTTTCAAAAGAGGTCTATTTTGCCAATTTCTTTAAATTAGATTATTGAGTTTTAGTTCTTATTTTTTCAAAAGCAATTTATTCCATTGAAGAATGCACAGGTTGAGTTATAATGAAGGAGCCCCTCCTAAGGCAAATTAAAGCGAACGACCATTGAAGAATTCAGAGGTTGAAATTTGTTGCGATCAATTTTGCTAAAGAAGCTCTCTTGATTCGTGGCTGTTGTAAGGTCGCTGGTCGTTGTGCACCACAATGCAAAGAGATGTTCATGAAAAAGAAGATATACAGTTGACAGTGGTTGTTTACGCGGCCAAATTAATAAAATATCTTCTATAATTAATCAGTATAGCGATAAGAAAGGTCAAATCCATAAAGAACAAGTTATTCATGATACTAATAATTTCTAATTAGTCTAGCGAATTGGGGAGTACTTTTTAAACAAAGCAAATAAATATAACAAAATTAAATAAAAAAGAAAATCAATCAAAGAAAAACTTTGGTTAAAGGCTTTATATCCACCATAGACAAATCCACTAATTCAGTTAACAGATTCTATAATCAATCGTTCCTCTATATTACTAACTAGAGACTACAGTTGGCTCTGTTATCTCTAAATTTTTCTTAAGATTCACTGGATAAAACAAGTTCTTCATGTAGATTCTACTAATTAGATAATCTCAAATAAACTCTCTTAATTAATCTAACTAATACATTAAATATAGAAAATTCGGTCAATCCTAAGTAATAAACACACAAGCTTGAACTATTTTTAACTTAGGGTATATTCTTCATTATAGTCAATCGAACAATTTGTATAATTCAATAAACCACAGTATGCTACTCAAAATTAGATAACTAGATAATTACGTATGTAGGTTTCTAATTTAGCAATAAATATCTATATAAATTTATTCAATTCGCCATCCAAACAGTTTAAGATAGACATCATAAGCATGCATATGTAGAAGAATTGTTTAGCATATGTAGAAGAATATAAACAATTTAGAATGACTGAATAATATATAGAAATCTGAAAATCAACTAAATTAAGATCATGTCTAGGGCTTTAATTAGCCCTTAACAAAAATAAAAACTTAGCCAAGCATGTTATTAAAAGTATTCATCATATTCATAATCATGCTTACAAAACCAAAGCAGAAAATAAGAAAAAGGAAGAGGAAAATAACAAATGGATGGTTGTAACAATGATATTCTACGCAGAATAATCGGCAACTCCATGCAAACTTTAATAACAATGATCCTTCTCTGGTGTCTAAGTGCTTTTAATCTTCTCTCTATATGAATTTCTAGCTTAGAGAGTTCTTGCCGTAGTGCAAGAGAGCTTAGGAGTGTTCTTGACTAGTTCTCCGAAGTTGGAGAGTTAAAATTTGCTGAAATTCATGAAGAGAGTCAGTTTCTCAATTTTCTTACGCTGCGGTGCTAGCGATCTGCCAAATCCTATCCAAGAGTTGGTGCTAGTCTTCCAGTGTCATGACGCTGGCTTAATTTTGTGTTTTAATCACGTTTTAGCTCATTTTTCTTTAACTCTTTCGAGACACTTACAAAATAAAAACAAGAATAAAAACCAACAAGTGACAAGAAAACTATCAAAGTATTGTAGAAAAATTGATCAAAACATAGCTCAAAATCACACTTATTAACAATCTACACTATTGGGGGAAACCCTAGTCTCTCTCTTACGTTTTCTCTTTATGGGTCAACGGAAGGTGGGAAACCCTAGTCTCACGTTTTTAACATGATTCTAAGTCGTCTTGATCAGAGACGTACCAGTTTTTCTTTCTGCTTTCTGTTTTTCAATTGGTTTCACCGAATAGTTTCTGTACAATATGGAATTGGATCATGTATTACGATTGTGTGAACACTTAGAACTGGACGATGAAGATGGACGTGTTATTCCTTTGAGTAAGGAGAGCTTCATGGAGGGGAAGAATCGGATGGATTTCAGTTTGGTCTGGAAGGTATTGAGTAGTCGTTCGGCATATAAAGAAGTTCTTGAGAATAATATGAGGGCAATCTGGTGTATCACCTTTAAGGTTAGGGTTGAACAACTTGGCCTAAATAATCTTTTTTTGTTTCACTTTGGTTCAAGAGCAAATTGGCAAAGAGTTTTTTCTGGGGGTCCTTGGTCTTTTGAAAAACAACTTATATATTTGGCAAAACCTATAAGGATTGGAGAGATCAATCATCTAGATTTCTCTTGCGTTTCTTTTTGGATCATTATTCATAATGTCCCAGTCTCTTATTTGAATGAACTATGTGTGAGAGAATGGGGTGCTCTCCTTGGAACGGTGGAGGAAGTGAGCGTTAAAGGTGCTACCATGAAAGTTAGGGCTCGCATTGACGTGACAAAATCTTTACGATGGGGATTGCGGGTTAGTATTGGGAAGGGAGGCATGAGAGTTCCCTGATATTGCACTATGAGCGATTACTAGAATTTTGTTACGATTGTGGAATGATTGGCCATAAAGTTCTAGAATATCCACTACAAGATGATGAGGTTAATCCATTACTATGGTTGAGAAGAAAAGTTGACATAGGGTCTGGCTTCGGGCTCCGTCACCACCCCGACGATCTCGAAATATGAGTCACAGGAAGGAGATTAAAGAATCTATGGAGCGGAATTTGTCGGGTAGATCAAAATCACCTACTTGGGATTCTGGTGATGGTGGCGATGAAGTAGATTCTTGTCGTCCTCACCCAGGTGAACTCAAAGAATAGGAAGAAGAGAGAACATTGAGGGACAACGTTGTGCACAAAGGGAAAGAAGTTGTTCTTGGTACGGGAGAGGAGATGCCATTTCTGTTAGGCGGTGTAGAGGGGACAAGTGATGGGAATGGGTCAAAAACCGATGCTAAAGAGGATAGTTCAAAGGCTAATATGGGGAATTTGCATACTAGAGGCCAAGATACATTAGTGGATATTCCAATAAAGGATACTACTAAAGGCGTTCATTTTTAGGCCATGGAAAAGTCATACGATGTGATATTAAAGGGAGGTCGAACTAAGCAACGGAAAGTGAAAGGTTATAGTCCAAAGATGAATAAAAAAGTGAAGAAGAGTTCGAGCCCCAAAAAAGCTATTCTCACTCTTAGTCCTAGAATGGATGTTTTTTGCGGAGATCGCCGATCAAGAAATATAACTCTCCTATAAAAATTGATAGTGATGGCTGGAAAGGGAGATCTACTAGTAGTAAAGCAGCTAGGTCGAAGAGGAAACTTTTCATTAATGCTAAAGAAATCTCTGAGTGTGAGAAAAAATGCAAGACTGGTATTAATGGGAATGGAAAGGATGAGTCCATTAGTGTTTCGGTGAGCCCTGAAGCTCACGGCTGCCAGGAGCCATGAATTGTCTGAGTTGGAACATTCAGGGCTTCATATACCCTGAGACGTTGGCGGCACTTCGTCGTTTGATTCAATAGTATTCGCCTAATCTAGTCTTCCTGTCCGAGACTAGATTAGTTGGAGTTAGGGCAGAGAGAATCAAATTTTCCGTTGGTTTTCATGGTGGGTTGGTGGTAAATAGTGTAGGAAGGAGTGGTGGTTTGATTTTACTTTGGAATGATAAGGTGGATGTGTCTATTCGCTCCTATTCTCAAGGGCATATTGATGCTTGGGTAGTGAAGGAGAACGAGAGAAGGTGGCGATTTACCGATTTTTACGGTTATCCTAAACCATGTGAGAGACACGTTTCCTAGGATCTTCTTCGCCATTTAAGGAGTTTCAGTAGTGGACCGTGGTTGTGCGGGGGTGAATTTAATGAAGTACTTTCGATGACATAGAAGGTTAGAGGATTGACTAGAGCGACTACTGCTATAAGCAATTTCAAAGAGGCTCTGGAGGACTGTGAATTGACGGACCTTGGCTTTTCTGGACCTCTTACTACTTGGAATAACAAACGTGGTGGCCTGGCTAATGTCCAAGAACATTTAGACAGGTTCGTCCATAATAGAGAGTGGCAAGAGTTATTTCCAAATGCGAGGGTTACCCATTTAGATTTCTTAATAAAATTGGATCATCGACCCTTACTTTTGAATGAGGTGGTATGTACAAGTTTCTCGAGACGAAAAAGGAAACGACAGTTTAGGCTAGAACCATTCTGGCTTAGAGAAGATGATTGCAGGAAAGTGGTGGAGGAAGGATGGGATCGTGGTCTATTATGCCTTGAAGGAAGTTGCTTTAGTGATGTGAGGAATTCTTTGGAAGTAACCAGTAAGGATCTGTCAAGTTAGAGTGAGCAGAAGTTTGGATGATGGCAGAAGGAGATTGATAAGCTCTAATCGACTCTCAACTCTCTTTATACTCAAGCTCATCATCTGGGGACTATTGATAGAATATGCACACTGGAGAAAGAGTTAGAGATGCTGCTCTACCGAGAGGAATCATACTGGAGACAACGCTCAAGGGCAGATTGGCTAGCTAATGGAGATTTCAATACCAAGTATTTTCACAATAAGGCCTCAAATAGGAAGAAGAAGAATGCGATTTTCCGAATTAAGGATAGAAATGGAGTTTGGGTAGAGGAGGAAGGGGAGATTATTGGTGTCTTGGAGGCCAAAGCATATTATCAGTTCCATCAGCTTGTGTAGTCCATCTCCGTTACATAACTATGCTAGTAGTATCTCTAATTTGTACTCAAATTCACAAAGAAAATGACAGCATGAACTTATAACTCAAGGAAAGAAAACTATGGCAGTGCTTATTATTATTATGTTGCATGTTAAAGGCCATTACTTTATCGTAATATTCACCCCCATAATCTTTAACCTATTATCTTTGCCTCCCTTATAGAATAATAGACTGGTGCCCTTTTTATCCCTAAACACACCAAATAATAGAAATGAAAAAACAGGGAAAAAATAGTCAGATGAGAAGTTGAGTGCGAAAACACGAGAGTCCCAGCCCTGTCTGTCATAGTAGTCTCATATTGACTATTGTCATGTGTGAGTGGTTCAAATTTACTTCACTTCCACCGACTTCACTCCCTCTCCCCTCCCCTCCCCTCCCCTCCCCTCCCCTCCTAGCCCCATATTATATCTCTCTTCTTTGGGCTTCACAAGCCCAATTACCTACTAGGCCTGCATAATCCTAAATATCTCTCAAGCTTGAGCTTTTATTTGAGCTAAAGGAGTAACATGTTACAACAAAGTAGATTTCAAGTTTATTATTATTATACGTAATAATGAGAACTAAGCATCATTCGGTTAGCAGCACAATTTTTGAAACTACCATTATCTAAGTGAGTAAATTTAGACAGAAGAATGGTATGGATTATGAATTCACATTGCTAAGGACTAAACTCTGCAAGTACTTTTGGGGCTAGAAAACTGAAAATTCAGGAATATCAAGAACTCTGTTGGCATTTCAAATAATGAAATGACCTTAAAAAGTTACAAAATTACAAAAAATAATGGACACATAAGCAAAAGACTCCCTATTCATTCCGCTAAGATTAATCTATAACAATATTCGTGTCAACAACTGTGATGCTAATTCAAAATGAGAGGAATTTCATATTCAACGCTATAAATGAACACGTTAGATAAAAGGGGAAATTAGACATTATACGGTAATTTAGAAAAAAATTTGAAAAATACGGTGGTTTAAGTTTTTTTAAAGTGCAATACGGTTTTTATTAGATAAATACTATTTTTTAAAAATTATTCAGACTAATATCGTTTTTTTAAATTAGTAACTAGTTTCTGGTAATCAAAGGTATTTATAACTGGTATATAACTGGTAACTAGTAACCCATAACAAGTTTCCAGAAACCGTTAACCAGTAACTATTTTAAAAAATAGTATTTTTCTAAATATTTTTTAAAAAATGATATTTTTCTAATAAAAACTGTACGAAAATTTGAAAAAAGCCTGAGTTCCGTATTTTTGTAATTCTTTTAATTTTTTATATGTAAAAGTGATAGAAACCCTAGATATAATAAAAGAACAATATATTTTTACCTGCTTCGGGTTAATTGATACCTGCGTCCATGAGATTTTCACTACTGTAAAGTGAATACAATTTGACAGCATAGATGGAGCCATCTTGGGCATATTTCCCTCTCAATTTTTTGAAATTTCGATTTTTAACTTGCTATTTATAAAAATATTTGATTGTATCTTTCATTTGAACATCTAAATTTTGATAATGGAAAATTTATCCGTAAATTTCAAAAAACAATATAATAATGCCCCTCATTTGCCCCATTGAATTTTATTATTTTTAAATTTTACTTCTATTTTTATTTCAATAATTAATTTTTTCTGAACTTATGAATAATTTTTCTTTTGACCTCCTTTTAAAGAAATCATATGTTGATCCATATTGACCATACGTATTTCAAAATTATCATTTCTAGAATGCCCTAAATTATATTACTAAATTATAAGTCCATTTGAAAGGAAAAAAAATATATGAAGAGCAAAAAAGAAGGGGGGGAAAAACTAAATTTAACATTAGATGTTGCCCCAATTGAAATTTTTTTCTGGCTCTGTCAATGTCGGAGAACTTGTTCAATAGTGTAGATTGTTTTTTTTTTTTTTTTTTTGACAAAAGGAAACTGCAACTTTTATTCACATAAATCGTTTAGAACAAAAGCTGAAATAAAAAAAGGACTAGATAAAACCCAGGACATACCCCCCGGAAATTGAAAAGCAGTATTTGGCAACACATGGGCCACCTTGTTTCCCTCACGGGACTAATGATGACAGATACCACAATTGACTAAAGAAAGCAACTTATGAATGTTTGAAAGAACATGGCCATTTAGTATAAGAGGATAGTTATTCGAAATTGCCTGGATCGTTCTCAAGGAATCGCTCTCCAAAATTGAAGGATGAAAATTATTCTGCAAAGCAAATTGGAGGCCCTCCTGAACCGCAAGAACCTCGGCATCATCCACGGAAAATGACCCCATAATCTTTTTCGAAAAACAAGCTATAACTACACCCAAATGATCCCTCAATACTTCTCCCAACCCAACCCAGCTCTCACTTTTGTGGATCGAGGCATCCACGTTAAGTTTGATATGCCTCGAAGGAGGAATCTACCATCAAACACATTGTCGAGGTTCGTCAGAAGAGCAAAGGGGAGTTCGGCCCACTCTATTCCAGAATTCCTGCAAGAAGTTAATCACAAAATCTATCATAACACTCGGTTCTCTCGCCTTTTCACTATGCAAAACACGATTACGTTCAGCCCAGATATACAATAAAACAATACAAAAAAGTTCAAAAGATCCTCGGTCTAATTCTTTTTGGACTGCTAATAGTACCTCCGCCAAACTAGAGTGAGCCAGAGTTTTTATCAATGTCTAGAACCCGAGCATCTTCCAAATTGTTTTCGATCCATTACACATAAGAAAAATATGGGCCGAGTTCTCTTCTATCAATCCACACTGACAACAACACAGATCTACCTTTAGTCATCGTTTGACTAGATTCGTCGCCGTAGGGACTGCATCGTAGAAAATTCGCCAAATAAAAACTTTGACTTTTGGAGGGATGGATAAGGCCCACAAAAATTTCCACCACTTTGCAATGATAGGTTGGCTTGAAGAAAAATTCAAGATCTTTTCCCTTCTTGCCAAACGATAATCACTCTTCATCGAATATTCCCCTGAGGTTTCAAAATGCCATATCTATTTATTTATATGCGCTCTATTTCCAACAGGTAGGGAAAAAATCAAGTCCTTATCCATCGCAGAAAACATGTCTGAAAATCAAGCCTTCTTTCCATATTCCCGGACTTAAGAAGAGCTCTGCCACCTTCATATTCATTTCCAGAGGCCTTGTGATAGGACGAAATATGGTCGGCCGAGGGAGCCAAGGGTCTTCTTTGATGCAAACCATTGAACCATCTCCTATACGCCAACGCAAGGCTTTCTTCAATAACTCCCGACCTCATAAAATACTTCGCCAAAGATATGAGTACCCATTTTTTTCTTTGGAGCTGAGAAAATCACCATTTAGGAAATATTTTCCCTTCAAAATCCTAGCAGCTAAAGAACTCGGCTTCTGGAAAGTTCTCCAAGTTTGTTTAGTCAATAATGCCTGATTGAAATCCTGGAGATCCCGAAAGCCAAGACCCCCCAATGCTTTTGGTAAACAAAGCCTCTCCCACTTCACCCAAGCAATTTTCTTATTTCCATTCGACGATCCTCACCAAAAATGAATAAGGATAGACCGTAACTCATTACATAAAGACATTGATACCTTAAATGTGCTCATAAGGTAACATGGAATTGCTTGTAGGATGGCCTTATCCAACACTTCCCTTCCCCCAATAGAAAACAACTGACGTCTCCACCCTTGAACCTTCTTCCAAAGCTGATCTTTGATATTTGAGAAAGTACGGTATTTACTACGCCCCACCACTGTTGGAAGACCTAAATGCATATCATGTGATTGTACTCTCGCCAACCCCAGAATACGAAGGATCTCCACTCTTATATTCTCCTGCACATTAGGGCTAAACGTAATGGCCGATTTCTCTATACTTATACATTGGCCCAAAGCTCTCTCATAAGTAGAAAAAATTTTCATCAGCTAATGGCTATCATCTAGCTCTGCTCCAGAGAAAATTAGAGAATCGTCTGCAAAGAACAAGTGATTAACTCTAGGACAATTTCTAGAACAAGCAAAGCCACATAACAAAGAGTCATTTTCTGCCGCTACTAGTAAAGACGACAAAGCTTCAGCACAAAATAAAAAGAGATAAGGAGAAAGAGAGCATCCTTGTTGAAGTCCCCTAGAAGGGACAACTCTACATACAACTTTGCCATTTAGGCAAAAGACAAAGCTAGAGGTAGATATACATTCAAAAATGAGATTCCTCTAATAAGACGAAGACCCCATTTTTTCCATTACAGCCAGTAAAAACTTCCATTCAACCCAGTCATATGTTTTGCTCATATCTAGCTTTAAGGCCATAAATCCTTTCCTACCATTATTCCTCTTATGCAACGAGTGAAGAATCTCAAAAGCTGCCACCACATTATCTGTAATTAGTCTACCATGCACAAAAGCGCTTTGATTAGTGGAGATGAGATGAGGCATGATCGATTTCAAACAGTTGACTATAGTTTTCATCACAAGCTTGTATACCACATTACAAAGACTAATTGGGCGAAAATCCGACACCTTTTCTGGATCAGCTTTTTTGGGAATCAAAGCAAGATTGGTGTCATTTACTGACTTCAGTGACTCACCATTATTTAGCACTCCCAAACACGCTCTAGTAACTGATGGCCTGACAATATTCCAATATCTTTGGAAAAAACACGCATGAAAACCACTCGGAAAAAACCTGAGTTAAATAGGTATCAACTTAATTGGTTTATTCTATGTTGGCATGATGCTAATTCCCTTATTTTGGTTTTATTCAAATATTTATATACATATATATATATATACATGATTTGTCTATGGTCCCATAGGTTTAAATTTGGGCATCGATGCTCCTATCAAATAGTAAAGAATCAAGGCATATATCTCAGTGTCACGCTCTCGGAAAAGTGTTTCTCGCTTTCCAAAATTTTTATTGTATATTATTCATCCGTGCTTTAGTTTTTCTATGGGGCATTATGGCCAAGTCAATATATAGAGAATGGAAAACCAAATGTACCCTCCACGTTAAACTTTTGACATGTAAATTCCATATTCAGTACACATTTTAATAATATAATAAAAACATAATAAAATACATATAATCAAA
Organism: Trema orientale; assembly: GCA_002914845.1. NCBI lineage: Eukaryota > Viridiplantae > Streptophyta > Magnoliopsida > Rosales > Cannabaceae > Trema > Trema orientale. The sequence continues at coordinate 66,705 of JXTC01000322.1, read as the reverse complement.
GAGGAGATAATTACAAAAAAAATATCCTGAGGCTTCAATGTTCTGCAATTTAAACCCTGAAGTTTGGACTCTGTAAAATAATACCCTGAGATTAAGAAATTCTGAAAATTAACACCCTGGATTGATTTTTTGAATAATTTTAACTCATAAAATACAATAATATCCTCAAAATTAAGATGAATAATATGGATTAATCTAGTTCTAATAGAGGATATTATTGTTTTTTCGTTCCTAAAATTGGTCAAAAAATCTGTCTAGGGTATTAATTTTCAGAAATTCTTAATCTCAGGATATTATTTTGCAGAGTCCATACTTTAGGGTTTAAATTGTAGAACACCCAAACTTCAGAGTATTTTTTTGCTGATATTCCAATTAAAGAGTGTGAATAAAAAATTATAGAGAAAGGAGTGCATTTGTCATTCGTCTATGTTTGTGTATGTATATATATACAACTGAATAAAAGCAGGAAAAAAAAGAAAGAATATATAAGCATCATCCGAATACATAATTATCCCAGCTAATTTACACCTAGCTAACAGATCTATATTCTCCCTTCTCAATAGCCCAACGACCTAAAAAAAAAATGGAAATTTCTATGACACCGTTGATCTATATATTTATACCTCCATCAAAATAATTAATCATTTTCTTTCTAATTAGTAATCACGGGGAACGTCTCTTTTGCACGTTCCTTCATGAATTTTAATTAATACATATATATGTAGACACCAATACATTTATGGAGATGGTCCAAAAATATACCGTGCATGTACTAATGCCTCGACTAAGATATTTATGCAAACGGTCCTACGTACGTTACGAAATTTTGCATGCAGTCATATATCTGTGAATTATACAAGATTCAATTAAAATAGCGCAGCCAACTGACAACCAGTACTAATTAATTTGGGTCAGACGATTGAATTGAGCAAGATCTTCAGGCTAGCTGTAAATTCCTTTTTATTTTTCTTTCTTTTTTCTTGGTAAAAAAGATTAATGATTTTCGGGAATATTAAAGACTGATAATTACTTTAATTTCATACATATGACGTACGTAGGTCTGAACTTAAATTTTAGAAAATTCTGCTTCCTGGCTATTTTCAGTTAGGTACGGCCAGCATTGTGGTTTATATATACTCAGAGAGATGACAAGACTACAATCAATGTATATGTACAAATTGACTGGTTCAGACTTTAATTAAGTAGGAGTCATGGTACATGTTCGAAGGTAGCTTTAGGTAGAGCACAACCACAAAGTTTTCTAGGACCAACATGCAAATTAATTTGTCTATATGGGTTCAGCTAGCTCGTTCTTTTTATTTTGTTCCCCCCCCCCCCTCTCCTTTTGAACATTGTGTTTTGCAACATTGTTTTTTGCTTTTTGGCTAAATCCTTTTGAACATTTTGACTGTGAACTTTCTTACCCAAATTGAAAGATAAGAATTTCTTAGATAAAGACTAAGGCCTTGCTTGGTATTCTCTATGATTTTATCTATTGAAATAAAAACGTAGAATCTCGACAATCGTACATTCTCATAAAAATTCTCTCTATGCTTTGTGAAAATTGCCAACGAAAGAAATTGTAGAAAATTCTTAGATCGCAATGCCTCAAGTCATATTAATTAAAGTACAAATAAGGACTTGCAATCTCACTCAATTAAGCTGTTTAAGTGGTCGTTAGCCATTCCAATTGAACTTCTTTAATTGGGATATTCCAATTCTTGTTGATCGAATGATAAAAAGGAAAAAAGAGAGAAAGGAATGTTGTTGTGTTTGTCTTGTGTAAATATAGCAAATAAACTAAAAAAACACATGTAATGCAAGTGTACACGGTCACAAATAACAAAAATGAGTAAATATGAATTATCGTTCTATAGATATTGGATTCTATATTCTAAAATCATTAAACTTGTATTAACCTAATTTTATCTAAAGACTCATACAATAAACAAATTAAAAAAAATGTAAGAAAGGGAAATTAAACAAGAGTACAAAACAAATATTGAATGTTCAAATAAAGTTGTTAAATTGAGGAAGTAAAAATTCAAGAATTACAAATTCACCCAAAACCGCTCACTTGAACTTTTCCACTCTTTTCAATTCATTTTATCAAATTAAATTGTTAGCCAACTGTTCTTAAGTATCTACAAGCCTTTTCCATTTGTTGTATAGAAATATCTCCCAAATTAATTCACTAACCACTATATTCCTAAGAGTATCGAATAAGAAAATATTCACGAAGTTCAAGCATTCTAACTCACTATATACACAAAGCAAGTATTTTTATCTCACCTATGTACGCTACTCTAATTAAGACAAAACACACAAATCTATTTCTCAATTCCATTACAGCCTCCAAAATCATCTAACTAGTGGCCAAGTATTTAGAAGGATAAGCACAAAAATAAAGTAAAAAATTAAAATAAGATAATCAAATATTAAAGAAAGGGAAAATAATTTCAAGCTACATGATTAGGTAACTTTGTAATTGTAGATAAGAAATTTAACTCAAAACAAAAATTAAGAATAAAATCGAAACAATTCCAACCATTACAATTAAAAGTCACAAAATTAATCAAAAGGAAAAAAAAAAAAAAAAGAGACAAGAAAAGAAAATTATTGTGGAGATTTTTCCCTTTTGGATGAGTTCTTGATGTCCTCTCAAAGTTCCTAACCTGAAATCCACAAAAATAAAAATTGTACTGAAAAATTAGCATTCAAAATAATATTCTTCAAAATCTAGTAGTGAAAATGCTTATATAAAACAAAATTCAAATCTAAAAATAAAAATATTTTCTTTTGGAAGGAAAATCACAAAAACCCGGATTTTAAAAAGGTAGATTGGGAATTTTACTAATTTCTGAATTTAATAATAGAGGGACTTATTTGCAAAATTTCTTTAGAAACAAGGACTAAATTACAATTTTTGAGGACTAGATTGAGTGAGTTTTGAAAAGTAGGGGACCACTGTGCAATTTTTTGAAAAATTGCAGTCCTTTAATAGGTCACTTGGATCTCCTCTTTTCCTTCCCTTTTCTCTCTCTTCCTCACTTGATATCACTCTCTCGCTCTCTCTCTCTCTCTTGCTCACGACCGATGCATCACCCAAGGGAGCCGAAGCTCGCCCAGTTGCCGTTTGGCAACCCCGACCCCTGGTGCTGCCCCATCGCGTCGTTGGTCTCGCTCTGCCAGCGAACTCCCTCGCAGGAAAAAATCAATGCAATCTTGGGCTCGTTGGGTTCGTATCATTGAGAGAAATCTTCAGCTATCTATCTCGTGACTCTATTTTGCCCGGTTTGAAAGTTGCTATTGTTGAGTAATTTGAGCTTTGAGATTTAAGATTTGACTTTTTAATCAGACTGTTGGACTGTGCTTTTGATGTCATTTTTGGAATGTACTTGTGAAATAGAGAAGATTGATATATATATTTTGATTATGTTTGGTATCTGGCCCAAAAAATGAAATCGGACGGCTAAGATTTGTCTCGTTTTAAGAGTCACTAGTCTGGATTTGGTCCAAACCTGAATTAGACGAATTATATGTCTAACCTAGCTAATTTGGGTACTATAAATTTAGTGAAGTGGTATGTTTGTTGATTTAAAGCTCCGTTGAGAAGTTAGTTTTTAACAAGTTAGCGATCGAGGACTTAGAATTGGTTTTTGACCCTCCGAACGATCGTCCAACGATATCCTGAGGTTTCAATAGCGTGGTATCGCTATTTTAATAAGGTAGGGGTTCAGTTACCTCTATTTTATATTATTTTTTATTAAAACTTACTTTATGCAACATATGATGACATATATGATTTTCGAACTGTTTTGGATATCTATAATGTAATTTAATTGTATGATATACTCTGTATTGCTCTTTGACTTTTCTAAGTACATGTTATTTTTGGGTATATCAAAAATAAGGTCATTATGATGCCCATTTTCAGATGTATCAAAAATAAGGTCATTATGCTTATTTTATTGAAAAACAAGAGCACGACTGTTTTCATACTTCAGTTCCATATTACACGTATTATAGAATCATATATGAGTACTATGTTAGTATCGTGGGTTTACAGTGTAGTGTTGCGTGCCCCATTATCAGTGTAGAGTCTGTAAACCTGCGCAAGATTTGTTTACTCTGATTAGCTCCCTATTTGGTAGGTGTAGGCAATACTTTTACCCCTCAAGATTTGGTAAGCGACATGAGTATTCCCTCAGGGTATGGGCTTAGGTGTCAAGCAGCTGGCTGTTCAGTATACTTAGTACCATCATCCTGGGTTTCCATTAATAAGAGGACGTGAGCTCATGGGTATAGGTTAGTTTGTGTCATGTGCTTATGAATTGAATGGTTTTGATTTTACTGTTATATATATATATATATATATGGATTGCCAATTTTGAACTATTATATACGTATGTTTTGGGTTAAACTAACCATTCTAGAACTTTCTATCACTAAAACATTTTTAATCGAGGTAACTGCTTTCCTACTAGGTATTTTACATTCACCCCCTACCTTCCTTCCTCAGGTAGTATTCAGTGTAACTTAGGTGATCAAGAGGATTAAAAGGTTATCTTTGACTAGAGTTCATAGTCATGGTAATGCTAGAAACTTGGTATTGTTATGATGTTTAGATTGTTTAGATTTTGATTTAGCATTGAACTAAATTACTACTTTCTATTAAGTCTGAACTTTATTTATACTATTTTGGTATTTGATACATGTTGTGGATGATGATGATGCTTGGACTTAAATTTGAAGTATGTTTTTCAGTTATTATTCGATCTATGTTTAATGATGTATACGAACTGTAGGAGAGGTTCACTGGATGAAATTCCAAATATTTTATTTAAATGCACTATTTATAAAATTGAAACTTTTAAGGCCCTTTTTAAAATAAATCAAGAAATTTCCCATCTTAGTGAAATTCTCCTTCTGCTATTGGCCCGGGTTTTGGGTCATGACAAAGTTTTGTGGTATTAGAGCTTAAGTTTAATAGCTCGGACCTATCACCATTAAAACTAGATTGAAGTTATTTTTATAACAAGCATGCATTATTATCTCACTAACAACTTGGCATATTGTTTTAGACTTTTCAGGATGCTTCCAAGAAGAGTTCCGAGGCACTAGCCGGGTGCCGAACCTGCTCCTCATGATTCGGATTTCACTCCTCTAATTGAGGTGATGCAATACACATTTGCCCAGATTAGTAATCCAGACTATTAGCCTTTAACTCCGAGGGAACGTCCACCAAATCAGTCTAATCACCTTTAGTAGTTCATGCACCTCCAGCCAGGGCTGTATAATGGAAAACCAGAGCGTCTAATTGCGATTGATTGATTGTGTGAGATGGAGAGGCACTTTTGAGCCCTTGGTACTTCGGTGGAGTTTTGGGCAGTCCTTGCCATCACGCACCTGGCAATGAGTGTCATTTACTGGTGAGAGACAGTAGAATGGATGCAGAACGTGATAAGTCTTGCCTGGGAGAACTTTGAATGGCTTTTCAAAGACCAGTATGCCAATAAAAACAAGCAGGATAAAGCTGTAAACTGATTTGAAACATTGATTCAAGGTAATGAAACGGTGAATGAGTATCTGATGAAGTTCATAGAGTTGTCAAATATTGTCCTTGGACTGAATACGAGTGAGAAATACCAAGTTGTCAAGTTCAAAAGCCGTCTAAATCGGAATATTTTCAACAAAATTGGCATATAAACCTTCCATACTTTTCCTGAGATTGCAGTGGCTACCCAAGAGGCAGAAGCCATCGAAGATGGACTAGATTCCCGGAGGAACCAACATAGAGGTAATGACAAGAAAGCCACCAGAATAGAATCAGGGGCAATGGTCAGCCCGAGGTACTCTAAACAGCAGAAGCTCAAATAGTAGTGGTTCGTCATGGGGTAGCAGATTTAGTCTTTATGGAGGATGTTTTTCTTATCGTCAGTTGAGCCACAGAAAAAAAGATGTCCCAATCGTCCGCAAAAATCTTCTCTTTCTCAAGAAGGACCACAAAAGAGCCAGTCAGGTTCTGTATCTTACCAGAACACTCAAGTAAGGGCACAACAATCATAGGGTCTTTTGTAGGCTTTCCCTTCCCCTCAGCCTTATCAGTATCAGTACTGCCCCCAGGGTTACACTTAGAATTTCAAACTTCTTAGGCTATAGGGATTCAAGGTGGGCATGGGTATAGAAATAATGGTCCAGGATCCAACAGAAGTTGTTCTGGTTAGGGAAGAGACAACAACATGAAGGGCAACTTGACTGGCCAAGCCTATGCTTTTACTGAAGCTGACGACACTCAGGATCATACTAGCCGAGGTGTTGTTGATAGTATAATCCTTATTTCCCACTCTTAGGCATATGTTTTATTTGATACTAGTGTATCCTATTCATTTATATCTTTATTATTTGCTTAACTATTAGGGTTGAAATTTTCTAATTTGGACATTAGGTACACCTACAAGAGGAGTAGCTGATGTGTCTAGTGTATGTAAATCTTTTTGTGTTCTGATTAGTGATAGAAAGTTGCTTGCTGATTTGATTGTGTTATCTATGAGACAATATGACGTGATACTCGGTATGGATTGGTTATCTAAATAACGAGCTATTGTGGATTGTCATACGAAGCGGGTGACTTTTTTTCCTAGTGATAGACATCCCATTATCTATCAAGCTAGAATAAATCTGTTGAAGCCAAGTTTTATTCTGAAAGCATGCATAGATGGAAGGAGAAGACTTAAGTACTATAGGAACTTATTTACCATTGACAGTGAGGTTAGGACAGACGATCAAGACCTATGAATTTCGTGGTGAGTGAGTATTCAGAGGTGTTTCATAAAGACTTACCGGGGTTACTACTAGATAGGAGATTGAGTTCTGTATTGACCTACTTCTTGGAGCTCAGCCAGTTTCTATTCCAGCCTATCATAAGGCTCCTATACAGAATAGTTGGATGACCTGATTTCCAAAAGCTTCATTCGAAGTAGAACTTCTCCTTGGGGTGCTCCTGTTTTGTTTACAAAGAAAGCTGATGGTTCGTTAAGACTTTGTGTGGACTACAAAAAGTTGAATAAGCTGACAGTGAAGAACAAGTATCCTCTTCAAGGATAGATGAGTTGTTTGATTAACTCGGTGGTTCAGGATTCTTCTTCGAGATTGATTTGAGATCTGATTATCATTAGTAGAAGATAAGCGATGACGATATACCTAAGACCGCATTCAAGACTCATTATGGTCACTTTAAGTTTCTGGTAATACCATTTGATTTAACGAATGCTCCTGCAGCATTTATGGAGCTATATTTGGATCGCTTTATTATTGTGTTCATCTATCCTGGTGCATTCTAAGACTCAAGAAGAGCATACCGTACACTTGGGATAGTACTTAAGACTTTGACAAATTATCAGTAGTTGTATGCTAAGAAATCAAAGTGTCCATTGGATGTCAAAAGTGAAATTCTTAGGGCATGTGATTTTTCACGGAGGTATTTCAGTCAATCTTACTAAGTTAGAAGTTGTTCTAGAGTGGAAAAGACCGAAAAATGTGATAGAGGTACGGACTTTGCTTGGTTTGGTAGGTTATTACTATCGCTTTGTGCAAGATTTCTTGAGGATTGCTTTGCCTTTGACCAAGTTGAACAGAAAGGATGTCAAGTTTGTTTAGGATCACGAAAGTAAAGAAACTTTTGTGAGTTGAAGCGCAGTTTGACAACTGTACCTGTTCTTACTGTTCCTGACAGTAATGAGTCTTGTGTGGTGTATATCGATGCTTCGAAAGTGGGTTTGGGATGTTTCTTGATGCAGAATGTTCGAGTTATGGCTTATGCTTCTCGTCAATTAAAGCCATATGAGTGGAACTATCCCACCCATGACCTAGAGCTTGCGGAAGTGATCTTCGTATTGAAGATTTGGATATGTTACTTGTATAGTGTGAAGTTCGACATATTCTCCTATTACAAGAGTTTAAAGTATCTCTTCACTCAGAAGGATCTTAACTTAAGACAGTGAAGATGGGTTGAGTATATAGAGGATTATGACTTTAACTTACAGTATCATTCTGGCAGGGGTCGATGTGGTAGTTAATGTACTAAGTAAAAAACCTCGTGGTGTACTAGTTACACTGGTATTTGAGGATTGGAATAACTCAGTTAGGATTGGTGACTACAACTTGTAGTACTTCGGGGGTGAAGGAGTTGCTTGCCTCAATAACATTATGATTTCACCATCACTTCTCCAGATTTTCTAGCAGAGTCAGTGGCAAGAATAAGAATTAAGGACAATCTGGAATCGGCTTCAGAATGGTGAACAATTAGATAGTTGGTGTGTTGGGATATTTGCCATTGAAAGCAGATTTCTAATTTTACCCTTTTAGTATAGATAACTTTCTCTTATATGCAATTATGATATTTACTAGATTAAATTATCTTAGTTGAATAGTTTATTTTTCTGAAAAAGATTCCATGACTTTATTTGTATATAAAGAAACAAATAAGATTAAGTATTAATTATGGGGAGACTTGTTTCTTTATCTAGGTCTAAATTAATTAGTTCATAGTCTGTATATAAAGATGGAATACTTTATTTATTAAAGATTGTAGTGTTTCTGTATATCAATGGAAATGATGTGTCTCAAATCATTAAAGTGTCTGACTTCTAATAGAAACACTAGTACAACATAAATAAGTTATGTGGATTGAACTGGACCAGGTAATATAAAGAATTGGAGGGCCATAACTCAATTCTTATATTACCACAAACTAGTTCTTAGCATGTAGATCTTAATCCTTGATATTTGACTGGACTTGCTTTCATAGGTTGTAGCCTTTTGATTTGTTAAAAGACTAGTATCTGTGAAATTAGAGACGAACTCTGGCATATTGGAGGTTATGGTTCATAAATTGATGGGAACACCAAATAGTTAATGATACTATACATTAATGCCACTTTAAAGTCTTTCAAGATTCATGGAATAATTAAATCTAAGATCTTAGTATTTATTTTGTAAATTGGTTGATAATTTTGTCTAAATGACTATTGAGAACAAAATTATCGACAACATTATTCCTTGATAGAAAGATGGTAACTTAAAGGTAAATGTGTTGGAGGGGTATTATGGTAATTTCACCTATCCAATTACGGCATTGTATAGGGATTCTATATGTGGTGTAGAATATACTAGATGAATCGGTTAATTAAGGCTAGTTGATTAAATCTCTATAAAAGGCATGACATTTAATCTAAGAGTGCAATATTAGGCCTTTAGTGGAGTGTCCCCTTTACTAATAATATTTATATAAATACCATAATAAGAGTTATTATGTATTTATCATACTATTGGAGCTTAGATTATTTGGATTCATTAGGTCTCTTGTCTAACTCAACAAAGCTCATTAAGTGGTTGGTGGTATTTGTGAAATTAGTTTCATGAAACTGTATAAAATAATGATTTTACACATAAGTTGGTAATTTTGTAAATAAGTTACATGAGTTGGACATATTTATAAAAATACACCCAAAGTCTAAATTAGAAAACAATCCCAACCCTAGTTAGACTGGGAGTAGTAGTTTTGGGCCTTATATATCTAAGATACATGAGAGAAAAAACTACACAGTAACACATACAGTGCTACATGTGACAGAGAGAGAGAGAGGGAGGAATTTTGGCCAAGGCTGAGAGGAGAAGAGAGAAAAAGTTTCTCTAAATCTCACAGTCTCATCTCACGTCTCAGTGTTCCAAAGGATCAAGAAGGTGTTCTTGATCATTCTCCAATGAAGGATTCAACTTAGTGCCCACTCTCCTCATCAACCAAGAGCGAGAGCATAAACAAGAAGATCTAGGGTTGGAGTTTTGATCTCCATCAACAAGGAGATAAAGAAGGAGCACACTACAAGAGGTAAATCCTAATCTCCTCTATAAGATTTTTGTATCTAGATTTGATTTATGTTATACATGATCCTGTATATGATATATGCATATTCTATGGTTATGAAAACTGTTTTCATGTAAAAATTTTAAAACCTAAATCCGCTAATTTTTCGCTGCGTTCATAATGTGATCATGTATTTTCCATAGTTTGCATGTATGATTTTTCCTAAGTGTTAGGTCTAAATACAATAATGGTGTACCAACAAAGAATGGTTCTTACTTTTCAATGGGAAATTAGTTGTGGCTAATAACCCTAACCTTTGAGAAACCGTTCTAACTGAGGCCTACAAATTAAGGTTCACAGTACATCCTGGTAGTAATAAGATGTACCAAGACTTGAAGAAACACTATTGATGGAAAGGTATGAAGAAGGATATGGCTACTTTTGTAGCCAAATATTTGACTTGTCAGCAAGTCAAGGTTGAGCTCCAAAGGCCAGTTGGGTTACTTTAGCCATTACCCATTCCAAAGTGGAAGTAGGGCAAGATCACGATGGAATTCTGACCAGTTCGCCAAAGACCTTGAGAAAGAACGACGCAGTTTCGTTGATAGTCGATTAGTTGATGAAGAGTGCTCACTCTATACTGATCCAGATTGACTACTTGCTTACTGAGCTCAGTAAACTATATATGGATAATATTATATGTTTGCATGGTGTGCTTTCGAGTATAGTTTCTGGTAGAGACCCAATATTTATTTCTAAGTTCTGGAGAGCCTTGCAGAAAGCATTTGGTATGCAGTTGAATATCAGTACAGTTTACCATCCTGAGACAGATGGCCAATCTGAAAGGACCATTCATATTCTTGAGGATACGCTACGTTTTTTTATACTATATTTTGGTGGAAACTAGGATGACCATCTTTCTTTAGTGGAATTTGCTTACAATCACAGTTGCTAGACCAGTATGGGTGTGGCTCCATATAAGGTACTATATGGTAGGTCATGTAGATCGCCATTATGTTAGGTAGTTACTGAATATCATATTACTCTTGGACGTAAATTAATTGAGGAGACTACTGAGAAGATTAAGGACATCCAAAAGAGACTCAAGGAGATTTAAAGTCGCCAGAAGAGTTATACAGACCCTGTTGGGATATTTTTCCTAAAAAGCAGATTTCTAATTTTTTTTTTTTTAGTGTAAACAACTTTCTCCTATATACAATTATGATATTTACTAGATTAAACTATCTCTGTTGAATAGTTTATTTATCTGAAAAAGATTCCATGACTTTACTTGTGTATAAAGAAACAAACATAATTAAGTGTTAATTATGAGGAGACTTGTTTTTTTATTTAAGTCTAAATTAATTAGTTCATAATCTATAAATAAAGATGGAATACTTTATTTACTAAATATTGTAGTATTTATCTATCTCAATGGGAATTATGTGTCTCAAATTATTAAAATATTTGACTTCTGATAGAAACACTAGTACAACATAAATAAGTTATGTGTATTAAACTGGACTAGGTAATATAAAGAATTGGAGTGCCGTAACTCAATTCTTATATTACTACAAACTAGCTCTTAGCATGTAGATCTTAATCCTTGATATTTGACTGGACTTGCTTTCATGAGTTGTAGCCTTTTAATTTGTTAAAAGACTAGTCTCTATAAAATTAGAGGCGAACTCTGGCATATTAGAGGTTATGGCTTATGAATTAATGGGAACACTAAATAGTTAAGGACACTATACATTAATGTCACTTTAAGGTCTTTCAAGATTCATGGAATAATTAAATCTAAGATCTTAGTATTCACTTTGTGAATTGGTTGATAATTTTGTCTAAATGGCCATTGAAAACAAAATTATCGATAATATTATTCCTTGATAGAAAGATGGTAACTTAAAGAGAAATATGTGTTGAATGGGTATTATAGTAATTTCATCTATCTAATTACGGCATTGTAGAGGGATTCTATATGTGGTATATCATATGCTAGATGGATCGGTTAATCAAGGCTAATTGATTAAATCTCTATAAAAGGCACGATATTTAATCTAAGAGTGCGGTATTGGGTCTTTAGTAGAGTATCTTGTTTACTAATAATTTTTATATAAATACCATAATAAGAGTTATTATGTATTTATCATACTATTGGAGCTTAGATTATTTTGATCTATTAGGTCTCTTGTCTAGCTCAACAAAACTCATTAATTGGTTGGTGGTATTTATGAAATTAGTTTCATAAAACTGTGTAAAATAATGATTCTATACAGAAGTTGGTATTTTTATAAATAATTTTCTTGAGTTGGACATATTTAAAAAAATAAACGCAAAGCCTAAATTGGAGTACAAGCTCAATCCTAGTTGGACTGGGATTAGAAGTTTTGGGCCTCGTATATATAAGGTACATGAGAGAAAAAACTACACAGTAACACTTAGAGTGTCACACGCATAACAGAGGGAGAAAGAGAGAGAGAATTCAACCATAGGCTGATAGGAAAGGAGAGAAAAAGTTTCTTGCAATCCCACAGTCTCATCTTACGTCCCAGTGTTCCAAAGGATCAAGAATGTGTTCTTGATTGTTCTCCAACGAAGGATTCAACTTGGTGCCTACTCGTCTCATCAACCTAGAGCCAGAGCATAGACAAGAGAGTTGGAGATTTGATCACCATCAACAAGGAGATCAAGGAGGAGCACACTACAAGAGGTAAACCCTAATCTCATCTCTAGGGTTTAAATATCTAGATTTGATTTATGTTATACATGATCTTATATATGATATATGCATGTTTTATGGTTATGAAAATTGTTTTCATGTAAAACTTTTAAAACCTAAATCTGCTAACTTTTCCGCTGTATTCATGATGTGATCATGTGTTTTCCATAGTTTGCATGCATGCATGATTTTTCCTATGTGTTAGGTCCTACATACCAGCAGAACTTAAGAGGCGTGAGGTAGAATTCGATATTGGTGATTTTGTATTCTTAAAAAGGACTCCATGGCATGGTGTTACAAGATTTGGAGTCAGGAGTAAGCTTACTCCAAGGTATATTAGTCCCTTTCAAATCATTGAAAGGATAAGACCAGTAGCGTATTGCTTAAATCTACCTTCACAATTGGGTTATATGCATAATATGTTCCATGTACCGATATTGAAGAAGTATACACTGGACCCATCTCATGTTATTCAGCAAAATGCATAAAGCCTTATAACACGATCCAAGAGAAGTGTGCAGCTACTTTTATTAGTTATAAACAAACTTATTTGATTTAATTAGGGAAAATATGCTTTATTAAAATATTTTTCAAATAAATAAATCATAGAACTTTTTAACATTTACTATTGTCCAATAATCAAAGTATCATCATAAATACTATGGTATCATCATAAATACTATGTATGAAATATGATTTTATTAAATTTCTAAAATATTCAATAAATATCCATAGATAGTACACTTTCTGGGCATTATTCTAACATGAGCGTGAGGTAGCAGTTGTGGGCCCCTGGCATAGCTTTGCGATATGAAATACTTCTATGCACCTATCTCGTTCTCCCATTCTCTAAGCACCATGCTTCTGGTTTTAGTCAATAGTAGATTGCCACATGTCATGTTGAATCCACTAACTCTTAACATCGGTTGCAACCTGATCTTGCTACACCAGATCACTCGATTCACCTTCTCCAGATTCAATCCCAACCATTCATCCTTTCATCCAATAGTTCATATTCAAGCCACCTCTCTCTCAAATCTTCAGCTTTAAATCTCATCCGTAAGATCATTTTAAGATTCAATCAAGGCCAATTTTAGGTTTCCCCCATATCACTTCAGCAGCTATATTTTGAGAAGGAACCAAGGTCCATTGGTGATAAGAAAAGCTCCTTGAAAACACGAAAAAAATATCATGTACATAAATAAATTTTACATTAATATGTAATTTTAGTTTCAGTTTTATTAGTAGATTTTCATTTTATTTTTTACTTACTGATTAATATCTTTGAGAGCAACTTTTGAGTACCATTTTCAAGAGGATAAATTTAACAACTTTATGTTAGCCCAAGATTGACAACCCAAGAGGGGGGGATTAATTGTGTTTTAAAATATTTTTAGAAACTTTTTCAACTATGTAAAACCAAAGACCACTATTTTGGAACTTTGAGGCTAAATGAACAATAATACTAAATATATAACAATAATACTAAGTAAATTAAGCATACTAAATATCAAACATTTGGCAATAAAGTAAAGAGTACAGGAATAGAGAAAGTGCAAACTCGATTTTTACGAGGTTCAACAAACACGACGATTTGCCTACGTCCCTGGCTCTTAGTAACTTGCTTTGAACTTCTACTATTCAGATCAAGATTGTGGGCTTAACCAAAGGGAGTAAATTCTTCTTAGGCTCACCCAACCTTTACAGTAGTCTTGACTCCGGCTTTATCACATCTAACCGCAGATTGTTTTGACTCTGATGTCAACCTCACCTACATGGATTGTTTAGACAATGGTGCCAATCTCACCAACTCACAGATTGTTTAGACTCTGGTGACAACCTCACCTATACTCAGGTTGTTTAGACTCTAGTGGTAAACTCAACTAAATCAGGTTATTTATGACTCCAACGGCAACCTCACTTATACACGATTATAATTTGGTTTTTATTGAATCTCTCAACTAGATTCTCTCTCTAATAAAAGTATTTGATACAAGGTAAGCTTAGAGAGAATAGATATAAGCATATAATATAATCTAGTTTGGCTCAAATGATTTTTGTGAAATAACAGATTTAAAAATTTGGATCACAAAAATTTATTAGAACAACTTAAAGATATGATATGAGCAATATAAGGATGTTCAAAAGTTATTTCAAGTCTTAGAAAAGCTTCTATTTATAAACTTGAATGAAAACTAGCCGTTTTAGACTATTTAACAGACAATCTGTGAATTTCGGTAGGCCGAAAATACTAGCCATTGATAGTGGTGTTCTAATGGTCGAATTTAAAAATCTGTTGAAAATCAACAGAGAATCGGTAGACCGAAAACTGGGATTTGGTTTACCGAAAATACCAGATAGCATGTTTCAATTTTATTTCAAGTCTTTTTTGATTTTTTTCAAAATTATGACTTCTAAAATTGATTTTTATGAAATATGGATACTAGAGAAATTCATAAATCAATTTAAAACTTGTGTAAATTAAATTTTCAAATTTTAATTAAAGATAAACTAGTTTGGCTGCATTAGTTTGAACATTTCCTATTTCTAGAAAAATTTGAGCCATTAAGATCGTATTATAAGTAATCAAGTATTCAAGTACAAGAACTGAGTATTTAACCTTTGCTATTCTAAGTCTTGTATTCTTAACCTTTGTCTTCAAGCTCTTTTCTATAATCTATCTTCAAGCTTGATTCCTTGATCAACTTAAATTAGAATTTTTAAAGCTATTTCACTACTCGCTCAAGTTAAATTATTAGTACTAAATCAAATATTTGTTATCTTCAAAATAAGAGTGAGTAAGGTTGAAACCTTAATTTCTCAACAATCTTCTCCTTTTGGATGATGACAAACCTTGATTTATGAGATAAAAAAAATATGCAATAAGGATATGAAAATAGGAAATTTGACAAGTCTACTTTAATCCTTACCATATTTTAAGCCCCACCTCAAAATATGCTAGAGAAAGTAAAAATGACTTGCTCCCTCTTTTTAACTCAATTAAGCATCATAAGCATTTATGAGAAAATTAAACATGTATGCTAAGCAAAGTTCTCTCCTTTAAAATATGCACACTCATAAATAAATTTATTTATCCTCATATTAAGAAATCAACATTTTTCTCCCCTTTTTGACATTATTAAAAAGATAGAAATAATTTTTAAACTAGATATCTCATAAAAACCAATCTAACCCTTTAAAATAAGATTCTCCCCACATTAATTCACTATATTACTATGTCCATTTGAATTCATGAAAAAAGTATATGAAAGAGCAATACATAAACAATTTTCTCCCATGTGAAAAATAGTATGACAAGTTACTCAATAAGGAGATATGGAGGAAACTCACCCCACATTAGGTGATCTTATGTTATTCTATCTATGTCCAAACCTAAATTTCCTTTCCCAAGTTCACAAAGATTTCACTCACCAATCTATTTAGTAATCAATTAAATAGAAGCAATAAGCATAAGGTAAAATAAATAACTCAACAATGGATTAGATTAATGAACGAGGAGAGAAATAAACAAACAAAAGATACAAGATTGGTTCACATAGTAAAACTAGACAAAGAAAGATTTAGTTCATAATATAAATTGAGAACAATAACATTATAATCTAATGAATTTAGGAAATACAAAATCAAAGATAGTAAAGTTAAAGAATTCCCCCTTAGAAAAGTTTGAAGGTGTTCATGGAGATTATCAAGTTCTTCTTCCAAGGTTGGTTCTTACTCTCTTGAATCTTCTCTCTAGGATTTGCTTCTTGCTTTCTTCAATCTTCTCTCTAGGATTTGCTCTCAACTATATTACTCTCTAAATATAGAAAATACAAAGAAAAACTCACAAGAAAATGAAGAAAAGAAGCTAAGAACAAACTATGGTGTTGATGTTGGGAAGGAAATCAAGAAATGGAGTTGATGGACCATGTCTTTATCTTCTTCTTCCTCCTCTTCTTATCCTTCCATGGCTGCCTTCCTCTCTTTTTCTCTATCCCAACATGCCTCTTTTAACCCCAAAGATAGGATTTTAAAAAGGAGGCTCGTGCAAACCTAAGGCAGGCCGAATCTGGACCTTTGGAAAAAGTTGATCTCGGCCGTCAATTATTGACACAGGACGCAGGAGATGGAGCCGCGACACCAAAACTACCTGAGAATTGGCACTGCGACGCCACTTTTGAAGCTGCAGTGCCATTTTTCCGCTGGTTTAGTGCCTCGGCTTCCCAAGTGCGCCATATCTTTGTTTGAGCTCCGATTTGCCTTATTTTTGTTGCATTACGACTGTATCGGATTCAATAATGATTTGAAAAACTCATTTGAGAAGACACAAATTCACCTCATTTTGCATCAAACACCTTTATTTTATTCTCTTATCAACATGAACAAACAAAACATCAAAACAACAAGAAAAATACTTGAAATAACTTAATATAAAAAAGAACATAAAAAACTTAAGGTAAATTAGTACTAGATAACTCCAATTTTATGGAGTTAACACTTGTCATATTGTGAATGGAGTTATGATAAGGCCAATCTTGAACAAGACACCTTATGAGCTTTGGAAAGGTAAAAAAACCCAACGTTGGCCATTTTAAAGTTTTTTGGTTGCAAATGTTTTGTTTTGAATACTAAAGGTAATTTGGAAAAATTTGATTCAAAATCCGATATTAGTATTTTTCTTAGATATTCTACTACTAGTAATGCTTATAGAGTTTTCATCAAAAGAACTAAGTAGTAGATGAATCAATGTATATAATATTTGATGAAACTAATGATTCCTCTAAGGAGAAAAGCATAGATGATATTGTTGTAAGTATGATACTAAGCTTGAATGTACTGGAGCTTAACGATAAATCAAAAGATGATAAATAAGTCCAATCTCAATACAAAGAAGATGAAGAGATTTTGGAATGATGGAATACTCATCAATCAATCAAGGTATGTCTTTTTAAAAAGTTTGAGCTCGAGCACTTAAAATTTATGAAGATACCGAAACAAAAGAAAACTTGGTATGGCTGATTAAATTTAGCTATCTTAAGTTGTTTAAATATTGTTTGTTTTGCTCAAACCTTCAAAAATGATTCCGTACTTATCAAAATGATGATTTCTAAATGTTTTAGTTTTTGGTTTAAACGTTTTTATCATTTTTCAGACAATATTTTCGAAAACCAGCAAAAATACAGTTTTCGGTAGACCAAAAATATTTTTGGTCTACCGAAAGAGCTGCCTTAATTATTCTATTTTTCTGCCATTTTTGGCAGACCAAAAACTCTGCCGAAAACTCACAGCAGGGCGTATATTTAAGTAATTTCAACGATTTTTAAATCATTCTCTCTTATTTCTTCAGGTTTTATTTTAATTTTTATTTATGAGCTTATTTTTTATCAACATTAAATGCTCATATATGATTCAAAATGCTTGTACAATGCATATTGCTTAAACTCTTATATTTGTACAAGTACTTGATACTTTTTATATGACAAATACTATGCATAATTAAATGAATTATTTTATTTATATTGGTGATGTATTTGAACTCAAAATGACATGTTATTTGAATTCAATGTTTATATTTTGTAACTTTGTCATTGAATATTTGCACACAATATTTTTCATCCTATGACATTTATTAGAATAAATGCTTTAATAAATATCACTATAAGGTTCTCATTAGCTTTCAAGACATGTTTTATTATGCTTTATCTTTTCTGAATATCTATTTCTTATGGTGTTTAAACTTAGATAATATGTCACGTTTAGATTGGATACTTGTTATTAGTTGCTTATTCATATTTGTACTTTGCATTTGTTAATTGATATTAATCTTATCCTTCATATTTATGTAATTTTTTTGATGATATCGAAAGGACGAGAAGAAAGTGCATTGATTTAAAATATTGTGAAAGATCCAAGATTGCAAGTATACCAATTTTTTGATTTATTATTCAAAGGAAACAAATTTAAATACTAGTTGTCGTTGTTGTTGCAACAGTGAGATGAGTTGTGCTACTATTACAACAATTAATCATATTGTTGCTGTTGCAACAATGAAGTATTAAACGTGTTATTGACAAAACAATCACAATAACGAAATTGAAAGAAAATAAACAAACATCAGAGATTTTTATATGGTTCGGCTATTTTTCAATAACCTACTCCATGGGGCCATGCCCAGATAAAGAAACATATTAGTAGAAATTTTTTAAGTACAAACACCAACGACATAAACAAGAAAGGCTCCCTCATATCTTGATGCACTGTGTTTGACTCTTCTCTCAATATGCTTAGTGAGCTTCGCTCGTCTTACTTGACTCTAAGCTCTTGAACTCCCTTTAATAGCTGGATCAATCTTCTCTGCTATGGCGTACTTTCAATTCTACACACTAGGACTCCCTCCTATGTACTAAAACCTATCTTCTCCCAAAGAATACCCAGCTCTTCTCCCGAAGAACTTTTACAATCTCAAGTAATTTTCCTAGAGCTAATCACTCTAAGTGCCACACTTTATGGGCGACAACCGCTCTTTGATGAGCGTTCACTTGAGTCAAGCCGAAGACGATAACTCAAGCGCTTCTTGGGAGGCAACCCAAGTGTTTACTTTTTCATGTTCGTGTATTATTTTTCCATGTTTGTGTTTGGTGCAATCCAAGGAGTTGGTGCCATTTCAAGGAAATCAAGCTTCATGGCTATGTGCTAACGAAAGGAGTATCCCTAAACTCATTCTTTTGTTCCTTAATTTTCTTATTTTTTGCATGCTTAGTTTTGGAGAGGGAGTAAACCTTGTTGGATTGTGCTTGTGTTTATTTATTTGTTGTTGTGTATTTATTTTCCTAGTTGTATGATTATGTGTTTGAATAAATAGAGGTATTTTGTGCTTTTTTTGATAATTACCATATTCCAATGATAAGAAATTGGGGTGAATTTATGCATAACTTGTTGAAAAATGTGGATATTGGCTTAGTCTTATGGATAATTCTTATGTTAGTTCCATTTTGATTGTGAAAGTCTATATTGAGCATAATGCTTTGATCTTTGATTTGTGTATGAATCTAGAGAATGTTTATATGAACATGGCATTTTGATAATCTCACAAGTGCTAGAATTTGCTTGAAAATCTATTGAGGCGAAATCCTAGATAACATTTCACTAAGGAAAGGATTTAGATAATCTTTGAACCGTTTGAGCCTTTCAAGTTAACCATGATACATTTTATCCCTAGTACACCCATTTTGAGCCTTGTAAAGCCTTTTTTTTTTTTTTCCAACCATATACATTAGCCTAACCTAAAATAATATCATTCAACCTTTATCTCTTGAGCATATTGATTGTGTTTATTGAATTATTTTGAGTTAATTTATGTTATGGGAGGACGGGTGGATTGAGATTATTAAAAAAAATAAAAAAAAACAAAAAAGAGAGAGTTACACACTTGTTCATGAAAGAAAAATATTAGTATTAGTGTGCGCAACTCAATAACAAAAAAAAAGAGGGAAAAAGAATAAGTGTATGGCCATGTGTTGATGAAAAAAAAAAAGAAATTTTGATTTTATTGATGTGTTACTTGGTGTGTGAAGGAATGGCTCTACATAAGTCCTAGAGTTAATGTACTTAAGGGTGATTTGAGCTTACTTTATCCAAAACATCATACCTTCACCTAAGCCCACATTACATCCTTAGTGAAGACCTTTTGATCCTTGGTGTTGTGTTTATCTATATTAGTGGAAATGGATTTGAAAAGTAAACTTGTAGAACTTGATTAATGTTTCTGAGATTTGTGCTTAATACATATTTGCATAAACTTACCCGAATTTTACATAATGATAGGAGAAAGGCATTTACACACACACACACAAGAACTTCGATCTGAGATAGGACTTGCTCTAGAGTTATTCTTAATACATAGCCAATATTTGCACTTTTCTTTAAGTTATGTTATTATGTGGGTATTGAGGAACTAATTGGAAATCATCAGTATCAGTACAATACCTCTTGTGTATTTTTATTTGTTTTTTCTTTCTTTTACTAGAGGACTAGTAAAATCTGAAGTTTGGGGGTATGTGAACTCTATAAATTTAGAGTTATCTAGTACTAATTTGCCCTCAGTTTTTCTATGTTCTTGTTTATATTAAGTTATTTCAAGTGTTTTTCTTATTATTTTGATGTTTTGTTTGTTTATGTTGATAAGAGAATAAAACAAAGGTGTTTGATGCAAAATGAGGTGAATTTGTGTCTTCCCAAATGGGTTTTTTAAACTATTAGGATCGAAGTTGAATCCAATACGGTTATAACGCAACCAAAATGAGGCAAATCGGAGCTCTAACGAAGAAATGGCACACCTGGAAATGGAGGCGCCAAATTAGTGAAAAAATGGCACTGCGCGCCAACTCTCGGGTAGTTTTGGTGCCGCGCCGATGCCAAAAATGGCGTGGCCCCACCTCCTGCATCCTGTGTCAATAATTGATGGCCGAGATCAATTTTTTTGACGATCCAAAGGTCCAGATTTGGCCTGCCTTAGGTTTGCACGAGCCAGCTCTTTAAAACTCTATCTTTGGGGTTACAAGAGACATATTGGAAAAGAGAGAAAGAAAGGGAGGCAGCCATAGAAGGAGAAGAAGAGGAGGAAGAAGAAGATGAAAACATAGTCCATCAACTCCATTTCTTGATTTCCTCCCCAACATCAACACCATAGTTTGTTCTTAGCTTTTTTTTTTCATTTTCTTATGAGTTTTTCTTTGTATTTTCTATATTTAAAGAGTAATATAGTTGAGAGCAAATCCTAGATAGAGGATTCAAGAGAGCAAGAACCAACCTTGGAGGAGGAGTTTGACAACTTCCATGAACATCTTTAAGCTTTTCTAAAGGGGAATTCTTTAACTTTTCTCTCTTTGATTTTGTATTTCTTGAATTCATTGGATTATAATGTTATTGTTCTCAATTTATATTATGAATTAAATCTTTCTTTGTCTAGTTTTACTATGTGAACTAATCATGTATCTTTTGTTTGTTTATTTCTCTCCTCTTTCATTAATCTAATCCATTGTTGAGTTATTTATTTTACCTTATGCTTATATCTTCCATTTAATTGATCACTAAATAGATTGTTGAATGAAACCTTTATGAACTTGGGAAGGGGAATTTAGGTTTGGACAAAGGTAGAATAACATAAAGATCACCTAATGTGGGGTAAATTTACATAGAATAGGAATATACCTATGTGACTTGTGCACCATTTTGAGAGAATTACTTAACTTCATAAATCTAGTCAATTTATGTTAGAAGTAAAATATTAGTTTGTCTAGGTATTTTCACTTATATTTCGGAAAGGAATTTGTGAATACATTTGAATTCTCGGTTAACAACTCTAGTGGATTATTTAATGTAAGAGGGAAATTGGGAGATTGTGTGTTTAAAGGAAGGTTGGGGAATTAGTAAACCTAGACATTTTTTTTATTGATTTATATTTTATTTATTTTGCATGCTAGTTTAGTTGCTTTGTTTTATTTCATCTAAATCTATATTTCGGTTGTTTGGATAAAGTTAAAATTGAGATAATTTTAATACTTAGCGTTGAATTAGAAATCAATCCATATGGGTTCGACACTCTTAACTCCTAAATCTATATTACTTGTGACCGTGTGCACTTGCACGGAAGTGTATGAGTATAATTTATAGTTTTATAGTTGCATATTCTAACCAACAACAAGAAGTACTTACTGCTCCAGCCCAAAAATATTTTGGCAAACTATTTTTATTTAGGATACTTCTTGCCATTTCTTGTAGGGTTCTCTTCTTTCTTTTAACTACTCCATTTTGTTGTGGAGTTCTAGGTGTTGAAAAATTATGGTGAAAACTATTTTCATAGCAAAAAGCTTCCATTTCATCATTTTCAAACTCACCACTATGATCACTTCTAATAGATGTGATGGTGTAACCTTTTTTATTTTGCATCTTTTTACAAAAGATAGTAAGTACATTCAAAACATCATTTTTATGAGCAATAAATAGAACCCAAGTTAATCTTGAAAAATCATCAACTATCACAAAAGTATAGTATTTTCCACCAAGACTAACCACTCTTGATGGTCCAAATAAATCCACGTGAAGTGGTTGAAAGGGTCTAAAAGTAGAAATGGTGTTTTTGGATTTAAAAGAGTTTTTTTACTTATTTTCCAAATTGACATGCATCATAAACCTTATCTTTTTCAAAAAGTAAACTAGGTTTACAAGGTTTTACTTTGAAAATTTAGAAATAGTATTCATGCTAGCATATCTAAGTCCTCTATACCAAAGCCAAGAATCATTTTTTTAAAGCCGAAAAAACTTATCTTGATTGAAATATTTTTCAATATCAATAGTTTACACATTATCTTTTCTTTCTCCTTCAAAAATAATTATTTTTGAATAAGTATCCTCAATTTAGTATTTAGAAGGCTCGAAAATAACTCGATAACTTTTATCATATAGTTGACAAAAATTAAGTATATTATATTTCTAGCAAGACATTCTCAAAGATAGGCAAAGAGTTGTTACTGATATTACTTATACCAATGATCTTGCCTTTTGTGTTGTTTCCAAAAATGAAATATCCACCACCATTTCTTTGTGAAAATTAAAAGCTTGGTGAAGTCATTGATTTTGTTCTTAGAGCGCCTAATTTCTTGCTTGTACCTATAATAAAGATTCAAATATGGATTTTTGGTACTCACTTAACTTTAGGTCCTTGGGAGTTAGTCTTTAAATTCTTTGATAACCATTCTTGTTTAACACCAAAATATACATTTTTCTTGATGGAGCATGAAAAGCTTGTATGTCCATCTTGATTACAAAAATTGCATACATACTTTGAATCATTACTCGATATTGCTTTGACAAAATAATTTTGGAGATACTTTTGTTTTATAAAAGGTTTGTATCATATACCTCCTTTGTCAAAAACATATCTTTGTCCACCAAGCATTAAATGAAAATTTTTCTTTCCATTGGTGAAGTTGTGGACAATATTGGTTAAATTTAAAACCTTTTCTTTTAAGAAAGCATTTTCATTTTTCGAAGATACATATATATCATAAGTCAAAATAACTTCATTTTCTTTTAAATATTCCTTGAGTTCATTTGATAAAAGAGATAATTTCTTTTTAAGAGCATTATTTTTCAAAGTGAATTTTTCATAATTTCTATATAAATTGTTGAAATCATTTAATAACTCTCTATATGATAAATCACTTTCACTATCATCACTATCATGGAGAAAATCATCATTAGGGTTAAGCGATTTTACCTCAGTCTCAATTGCCATGAAATACATGTTATCATCTTGAACTTCTTTATTACTTTCTTTCATCAAAATCTCATGTGTCATGAGTGAACCCATGAGTTCTTCTAGAGGAAGTTTGGTGAGAGCTTTTGCTTCTTGAATTACCACCACTTTGCTTCTATATACTCTAAGAAGACTCTTAAGCACTTTGCTCACCAAATCTATGTTAGAAAATAATTTTCCAAGAGCATTAAAAGAGCTAATAATAGTAGTGAATTTAGAAAATATTTGTACAATAGTTTCGTCTTTATGCATCTTGAATAATTCGTATTGGTGAGTAAGAATATTGATTTTTGTCTCTTTCATAGAAATTGTGCCTTGATATGATATTTCAAGCATATTCCATATTTTATGAGCATTTATGGCTTTTTCAACATTATTGAATATATCTCTATCCATACCACAAATCAAAATATGCATAGCTCTACCATTCTTCGAAAAAAATAATGTTATCATTTACATCATATTCATCAATTTCTTTATCAACAAACTTATCACCAACCTTTTTCTTAAAAATAATAGAATCTTTAGTAACAATATACCATATATTAAAATCTAAAGATTGTAGATATGTAAGCATTCTACTTTTCCAATAATTGAAATCGGTTTCATTGAAAAAAAGTGGTCTAGTTGAAAACCTCACATTTGAAAGATTTTGAAAATTATTTAGGTATGTCATCTCAAGATGGTTAAGTCCTTTAAATTTGAGCACCAAGCTCTAATACCAATTGTTAGCCCAAGACTGACAACCTAAGAGGGGGTGAATTAGGTTTTAAAATATCTAAGAAACTTTTTCAACTATGTAAAACCATAGACCACTATTTTTGAATTTTAAGGCTACATAAACAATAATATCAAGTAAATTAAGCATACTAAATATCAAACATTTTGCAATAAAGTAAAGATTATAGGAATAGAGAAAATGCAAACTCGATTTTTACGAAGTTCGATAAACATGACGATTTGCCTACGTCCCTAGCTCTTGGCAACTTGCTTTAAGCTTCTACTATTTGGATTAAGATTATGGGCTTGATCGACCTTTGTACAAACTGAATGAATTCTTCTTAGGCTCACCCAACCTTTATAATAGTCTTGATCCTAGTTCTATCACGTCTAACCACAGATTGTTTTGACTCCAGTGTCAATCTCACCTGCACAGATTGTTTAGACAATGGCGGTAATCTCACCAACTTACGGGTTGTTTAGACTCTGGTGACAACCTTACCTACACTCGGGTTGTTTAGAATCTGGTGGTAACCTCATCTAAATCGGATTGTTTATAACTCTGGTGGCAACCTCACCTATAGACGATTATAATTTGATTTTTGTTAAATCACTCAACTAGAATCTCTCTCTAATAAAAGTATTTGATACAAGATAAGTTTAGAGAGAATAGATGTAATATTTAATCTAGTTTGGCTCAAATAATTTTTGTAAAAAAATAGATTTAAAAATTTGAATCATAAAAATTGATTAGAACAAATTAAAGTTATGATATAAGCAATGCAAGGATGTTCAAAAGTTGTTTCAAGTCTTAGAAAAGCTTTTATTTATAGACTTGAATGAAAACTAGCCGTCTTAGACTATTTGACAGACAATTATTATTTTCGGTAGACCGAAGGTGTATTTTCAGTCGACCAAAAATACTAGTCATTGATAGTGCAATCCTAAGGGTTGAATTTAAAAATCTGTTGAAAATCGGTAGAGAATCAATAGACCGAACACTGGGATTCAGTCTGCCGAAAATACCAGAGAGCATGTTTTAATTTTATTTCAAGTCTTTTTTTATTCTTTTCAAAATTTTGTTGGTTAAATTAATTAAAATGAGAGAGGGGTAAAGCAAGATAAGTGAGAGGCTGAGTGAGCTTGTAAACCTAGATATTTAATTTCTTTTTTTTA
>JXTC01000322.1:0-40795 GCA_002914845.1 Trema orientale | reverse complement strand
GTTGGTTAAATTAATTAAAATGAGAGAGGGGTAAAGCAAGATAAGTGAGAGGCTGAGTGAGCTTGTAAACCTAGATATTTAATTTCTTTTTTTTATTTTATTTTATTTTACTTTTTATTTTAGTTTCTTTTGCACTTTTATTAATTTGATTTTATTTTGAAATTTTTACTTGTTTTACTTACGTTTGTCTGAATAATATTAGGATTGATATAATTGTAGTATTTAGCATAGAATTAGTAATCAATCCACATAAGTTCGACACTTTTCACTTCTTTATCTATATTACTTATCCCCCTGTGTACTTGCACAGTGTATGTGGGTAATCATTTGCTTAATTTCACACTTACATACACTAGCAAACATTAACATTAATAGTTTTGTAGTATACTCATGGGATACAAAGAATGCATTTATAGATATGGAACCCATGATTCTTGTCAATATAAGAGTTAGTGTCACTATTGTTAGCTATGAATACTTGGATAATTAACTTTGCGGTAAGCATTCAATAAATGAATTAATTAAATTATGAATTTCTTGTATTATTCCCTTAGTTATTCTGGAAAAAGAATGTTTCAGTTAAGTTTTGTCCTTTTTCTTTCATTTGTACTATTCCCTTAGTTATTCAGAAAAAGAAATATTTCAACAAGTTTAAAGGAAATCTCAATCATAAAAAAAATCCTTAGTTATTCTGGAAAAAGAATGTTTCAATTAAGTTTTGTCCTCTTTCTTTCATTTGTATTATTCCCTTAGTTATTCAAGAAAGGAAATATTTCAACTAAGTTTAAAGGAAACCTCAATCATAAGAAATTTAGTAGACTATGATTCTATACCATATAAATAAGTGTCTTCAGATCATAGTAGTTCTATTCATTAGTTTGGCATCTGCCTAAAAGCATTAGGAGAGAAATTTGTGAAAATTGAGAGAGCATTAGATTTGAGAAAGCAACGATGGTGAATCAAAAGTTTGGTATGATTATTTGATGTTCTTTTGATTCTTTGACATTCAAGAGTTTAGGAAAGGAGTCTATATTCAGGAGCACTCAATCATGTATTAAGCTGAAAGATCTGGTGGTTAGGAGTGATTTATTTATATTTCCACAGACGGTTTTCTATCTTCGCAAATCTTAGAATAGACATTGCTCAACCTTGGCAAAATATTGTTGCAAAAGTTTATGCAATTAGTCTTGTAATTTCTTATTTAATTTTTAATTTTTTTTATGGTAACTAGGAGGATTTCTTTTTGTCCCTTTTATGTTCCATTGTACACCTTTCAAATTATAAATTTATAAAATGTATCTTATTTCCTTTAATAAGTAGTACTGCATTATTTCAAACTATATGATCGTATGAATTCAATATGGGAAGAATATTATTTATATAGAGAGAAATATTTAAAGAAAAAATTATTTTCTATTTAAAGGCGGTTATTTTTCAAAACTGGCTTTAAATGAATTCTTTTGAAGCCAATTATTTTTTGAATGGCCTTTAAATATAGTCTTTTGGTTATTAAGAATCGGCTATAAATGTGGACTTTTAAAGAAAGTCGCTTTAATGTGAACTTTTAAATCCATTGAACATACACTAAATAAAAATTTGAAAACCCAGTATCCCATACAAGTCCATGCATCATCATCGTCAAATCATCATCGTCAACATGTATGGCATATAGAGTTTACATACATAATTTAAAAGTAGTATTCTTGATTTAGTGCTAAACATTTTCCACTTAATCCAAATAGAAATATAAATTAAAGTCATAATCCAAGCTCCATGCATTACAATGTAGTAGTCGTAAAAAAGAAGACAACTACTACATAAGATAGCTTTTGATTCTGCTTGTTGGCTATCTAAATCCTACTTTATACCACCTAAGAAGGAAAAAGAGATGGTGAGTATAAAATGCTCACCAGGCGCCCAATCACCTCTCTGAAAAAGTTTTTATATATGAAAATATTTACATAGTTAGTTGTTCTGAAAAAGATATATATAAAACACCTGAATAATCAAATTAATCATGTATCGAAAAATATATTCAAAATAGTGAAAATCAGAATAAAAAACCATAGTGCACATATCATTAATCAACCCATTCTATGAGCTCTCATCCTCTTATCAAGAACAGAGTAAGTCATATTACGTGTACTAAGTGTTCTATGATTGACACATACCTAAAAAAACCAAAGGAGTAATTGAATGCTAATACCTGACGAATGGGAGTAGTAAGAAGATCCCGCATGAGTTTACAGGCTCCTACTGAGGGTGAGCGTAAAGGCCGTTTACTAAACACCACGATGCCTAAGACAGATATTTCTAGAGATGTTCTAGTTTTCAATTAAAAACTATTTATGCTCTTAAATTTCGGCAGTATAACGATTATATTTTAACAAAACCTAAAAATAAAATATGCATAAAGCCATATACAAAACCATTAAGAGTAGTTCACAATGTCTTACAATATCACAGTCCGATTCAACATAATCCATATAGTTCCAAAGTATTACAACATATTCAATTTTTACCAAAAATAATAGAAAACAAGATAATTATACCTCACCGTGAATGCTGTACAGATTTATCGAGTGACCATAGTATGTCTCGGGGGTTAAATAGAAGGTCAAAGGTAATTCCAAATCTCGCCTGGAATGGCAATTCTGAGGTTACGGTTGCACTTCTATAATTTAAATTAGTTAGGATAGATATATGAGTCGCTTAATTTGGCATCGGGCTGAAACTCAATCTTTGACACGCAAAACAAGGTGATTTATGAGTCATCTAATCTCGATTTGCATGCCTGGCTGTGACAATAATCAATATATGTCATTCCTCATATTTTCACAAGTGCATTCTAAGTATAACAATAATTCGACCATCCAGCAGTCAAATTAAAACTTGAATATACCAAGTTTAACATCCAAAATAATTCAATGTATTCAAATTCAAACAGAGCTAAATCGAGATACAAAACCCATACGACTTGAAAGTTCTTCATAACACGGAGCTTTTCCGTCAAAGACGGATAACGACAGGGTGTTTGATAGGAATGAATATGGGATTGTAAATACCAAACACAAACCCTAGATCATTCATGCAAAACTGATAGGCAAGGATTCATTAAGTACACCTGAGTCCATGATAAAAACTGTAGTCTGGACAATGAACCGAAGGCAGAAGCGTCAAAAATTAACTGTAACTGCTTAAGGGTTTAGTCTTCCACATAACCTAATCCCTAGAACACTAAGATAGAAGTCTTTGTAACTGATGGCAGGCCACAGAGAGAATGAGTGTACGTGAAAAGGTGGTGGGGCCCCTAACCCTAATATTATCTTTATTTAGTCCCTTGTTGGATATCCATCACACCTAACTGGTGACTAAGAGGGTATCCACATTGGTATCCATACCCAGTTAGATATCCTAATCCAACCTTATTAAATCACTTATTGGGTCTGCTTAAGAATAATATGGCCCATTACAATATTAAAATATGTGGCCCAATATAGGAAATAGAATTTCCTAACAATCTTCCACTTAGGTCACATATGAACCAAATACAATTATATTACAAAACTGAAGTATGGCCATGAATACGCCATATTATTCTTGAATATCCATGAAGTTGTAATCCCCTCCATTAGATATATCAGCACGAAACCAAAGCGCTCGTCGTTGCACTTATTTAGATGGCAACTAGAATCCTCAATGATCACCGTATTAATACACCAGAATGACATAGATCGAGTATAGAATGTGACATAGAAATTACACGCAACGTGATTTACCGTGTCTTTTTCCAACTGGTCTATCCGAAACTTTATTAAGATCGACCTTAGTGTTTCCTTTTTAGTGCATTACCGCAAACCTTATTGTTAACCATAATGAAAAAGCAAAAAAGTATGAAATGCATTATATAATATATAATGAGTAGAGTCTACAATGAAAACCATCATCAATAACCAAAGTACTGTAGTATATAAACATAAACAAGTATCACACAATAAGCATCTAAACCAAATTATAAACTCCCACTAAAATTACACACCATCTAAAAATACAACACCCATAGGAGCAGTGTGCTCATGAAAGACTTTAGGTGGTAAACTTTTGGTGAGCAGATCTGCTATCATAGAGTTTGTATCGATATGCTCAATTGACACTAAACGACTTTGTATTCTCTCTCTTATAGCTAGGAGCTTAATGTCAATGTGCTTTGACTTTGATGAGCTCCTATTACTGTAGGAATATACGACTGCAGAGTTATTATCACAATAAAGTTTCAATGGTCTCTCAATACTATTTACTATATGCAGCCCGGTGACAAAGTTTTGTATCCATATTCTCTAATTGGATGCCTCATAACAAGCTATGAATTCTGCCTCCATAGTGGAAGTAGCTACGAGTGTCTGCTTAGCACTCTTCTAGGAAATAGCTCCTCCAGCTAAAAGAAAGACATAGCCTGATGTGGATCTCTTACTATCTACGCATCCCGTAAAATCAGAGTCAGAGTACCCAATGATCTCCAAAATGTCCGATCTCTGATAAGTGAGCATGTATTCTTTTGTTCCCTGTAAGTACCGCATAACCCTCTTTGCTGCCTTCCAATGATCCACTCTAGGGTTACTCATATATCTGCCCAATATGCCAACTATGAACGCAATATCTGGACACGTACATACATGTGCATACATCAGACTCCCTACAACCGAAGCATAAGGGAACTATTACATGGCTTCTTTATCAACATCATTCTTGAGGCTTTGGCTGAGGCTAAATTTATCTCTCATAGACACTGGAGTGTCCGTTGGTGCACACTTATCCATACCAAACCTACTGAGTACCCTTTCGATATAGCTCTTTTGTGATAACCCAAAGATACCCCGAGAATGATCTCGGTATATGTGTATACCTAATACAAAAGAGATGACTCCAAGATCTTTCATTTCGAAATTCTTCATAAGAAATCTCTTGGTGTCATGTAATAAGCCTGTATCATTATTTACCAGTAGTATATCATCAACATAAAGCACCAGGAAGATAAATTTACTCCCACCGAACTTATGGTATACACAGTCATCAACAGAATACACCTCAAAACCGAACGAGAGAATTACCTCATGAAATTTGTGATACCATTGACGGGAAGCCTGCTTGAGACCATAGATGGACTTCTTGAGTTTGCAGACCATAGACTTTGGATCTCCCGATATAAAGTTTTTTGGTTGCACCATATATATTGTTTCATCAATGTTACCATTGAGAAACACTGTCTTAATGTCCATCTGATGAAGCTCAAGGTCAAAATGAGCCACAAGTGCCATAATAACTCTAAAGGAGTCCTTCGAAGCAACCGGAGAGAATGTCTCTTTAAAGTCAATGCCTTCCTTCTGAGTGAAGCCTTTAGCGATAAGACGTGCTTTATATCTCTCAACATTTCCTTTCGAATCCCGTTTGGTCTTAAATATCCATTTGCAACCAATGGGCTTCGAACCTTCAGGCAGTTTGACGAGATCCCAAACATCATTATCTCTCATAGACTTCATCTCCTCATTCATGGCATCAATCAACTTTTGAGGATTGGAACTTTGTTTTACTTGTGTGAAGTTGATTGGATCATCTTTCACTATCCCGATGTCAAACTCATGTTCCTAGAGATATATGATATAGTCATCCAGAATCGCACTTCTCCTTTCTCTAGTAGACCTCGTTAAAGGCACTAGTTCTTGAGGTTGTTGAGTTTGCTCTACAGGAGCATTTATCTCAACTGGGACAGGAACCTCTTGAACATTGTCTTGAACTGGAATAATTGCATCTTGAATAATGATATTGTTAGGAACAGGATCCTGAGTATTCTGACCATTGCCAATAGCAACCACAAGAAGAGAAACGAATTCCTCTTCAAAAACAATGTCCCTAATCTTATCTTCCCTCCCAAACTCAATATCCTCAAGAAATTTGGCATTTCTCGTTTTAAAGAAAAACTTTAATGTGGGATCATTAAACTTATAGCCTCTGGATCTTTCTGAATACCCCATAAAGTAGCAGCTTACAGTTCTTGAGTCCAATTTCTTTTCATTTGGCCTATAAGGCCTTGCCTCAGCTGGACAACCCTAAATGTGGAAATGACTTATACTGGGCTTCCGCCCAGTCTAGAGTTCGTAAGGGATTTTTGCTACTGCTTTGCTCAGTACTCTGTTAAGGATATATGCTACAGTTTTGAGTGCGTCTCCTCATAGTGATTCTGGTAAGGTGGAATGACTGATCATACTCCTTACCATATCCTTTAGTGTCCTATTACGTCGTTCAGCAACACCATTCATGCTAGGTTTCCTAGGCATAGTATATTGCAGGACGATGCCGTACTCTTCCACAAAATTAGCAAAGGGCCCTGGACGTTGCTCACCTGATCCGTCATATCGACCGTAGTACTCACCACCACGATCAGATTTAACAGCCTTAATTTTCTTCTCAAGTTTATTTTCAACTTCAGCTTTATAAGCCTTAAATATGTCCAGTGATTGTGACTTCTCATAAATCAAGTATATGTACCTATAATGAGAATAATCGTCTATGAACATGATAAAGTACTGTTGTCTATTCCAAGAAACCATAGGGAATGGATCACAGATGTCTGTATGAATTAGTTCTAAGACACTAGAACTCCTACTAGCACCTAACTTCCTATCATTTGTCTATTTCCTCTTTATACACTCAACATAGACTTTAAAGTCTACCAAATCAAGGGGACTAAG
Organism: Trema orientale; assembly: GCA_002914845.1. Classification (NCBI taxonomy): domain Eukaryota; kingdom Viridiplantae; phylum Streptophyta; class Magnoliopsida; order Rosales; family Cannabaceae; genus Trema; species Trema orientale. The sequence goes on along the minus strand of JXTC01000322.1, from coordinate 34,049 downwards.
GATCTCATCAGATACAAGACGTTTAATTCTTTATTTAGAAATGTGTCATAAGTGTCTGTGCCACAACATCAATGAGTCCTTATTAGTTAATTTTCGTTTTGTATCTCTTAAATTAACATGCAAAATTTCATTAACGGAGGGTTCGATATTTAACATATATAAACTGTCAATAAGAACACCAGTACCAACAACATTCGAATAAAGCATAAGATTAAATAAATTGTTTCCGAAAGAACAAGAATAACCAAATTTGTCCAATATAGAAACTGAAACCAAATTCTATCTTAAAGACAGTACCACAAAAGTCTCATATAAATCTACATATTTTCCAGAATTTAAAGGCAATCTAAAGTACCCAATGGCCTCTACTGAAGCTGTTTGGTTGTCCCCCACATAGATGAATCTTTCATCATTATTTGGCTTCTGGCTCTACAAGCAACCTTACATAGAAATACTAACGTGAGTAGTAGCACCCGAATCTACCCACTAAGTGTCCTTAGGTACAGAAGTTAAATTAATTTCAGAACAAACATAAATGAGAAGCTTACCCGTCTTAACACGCCAAGCTTTGTACTTAGCGCATTCCTTCTTCAAGTGTCCACCCTTTCCATAAAAGAAGCAACCTTGCTCATCTTGCTTCTTTTGTGCCTTAGTAGGTAGAGCTTGAAGGATAATTGACCTAACACTTAGGAAAAACATGCATGCATACAAATATGGAAAACACATGTTCACATCATGAACACAGCGGAAAAATTAGCGGATTTAGGTTTTAAAATTTTTTTCATGAAAACAGTTTTTATAACCATATAACGTACATGCATCTAATACAGGATCATGTACAACATAAATCAAATCTAGATACAAAACTGTAGAGATGAGATTAGGGTTTACCTCTTGTAGCTTGTTCCTCCTTGATCTGCTTGTTGATGGTTATTAGACCTCCAACCCTAGATCTTCTTGTCTATGCTCGTACTCTTGGTTGAAGAGGTGAGTGAGCACCAAGTCGAAACCTACATTGGAGAACGATCAAGAACGCCTTCTTGATCCTATGGAACACCGGGACGTTAGATGGGACTGTGAGATGGTAGGAAATTTTTTCTCTCTTACTTAGCCTAGGATGGCCGATTTTCTCTCTCTCTATCCCTTGGTATGCGTGTGACACAATTAGTATTATTGTGCAGTTTTTTTTCTCATATATCTTATATATATAGGACCCAAAATTGCTAACCCTAGTCCAACTAGGATTGGGCTTATTCTCCAATTTGGACTTTAGGTGTATTTTTATAAATATGTCCAACTCATGTAACTTATTAATAAAAATACCAACTTCTGTGTAGAATTATTATTTTACACAGTTTCATGAAATTAATTTCACGAATACCACCAACCAATTAATGAGTTTAATTGAGCTAGACAAGGGACCTAATAGATCCAAATAATCTAAGCTCCAATAAATAGATAATAACTCTTATTATGATATTTATATAAATACTGTAAAGGGACACTCCACTAAAGGCCCAATACTGCACTCTTGGATTAAATGTCATGCCTTTTATAGAGATTTAATCAACTAGCCTTGATTAACCGATCTATCTAGTATATTCTATGCCATATGTACAATCCCAATACAATACCGTAGTTAGATAGTTAAAATTACCGTAATACCCCTCCAATACATATTTACCTTTAAGTTACCATCTTTTTATCAAGGAATAATGTTGTCGATAATTTTGTTCTCAATGGCCATTTAGACAAAATTATCAACCAATTCACAAAGTAAATACTAAGATCTTAGATTTAATTATTCCATAAATCTTGAAAGATCTTAAAGTGACATTAATGTATAGTAGTTATGTCCTCAACTATTTGGTATTCCCATCAATTCATAAGCCATAACCTTCAATATACCAGAGTTTACCTCTAATTTCATAGAGGTTAGTCTTTTAATCAAATCAAAAGGCTATAACCTATAAAAGCAAGTTCAATCAAATATCAAGGATTAAGATTTACATACTAAGGGCTAATTTATGGTAATATAATAATTGAGTTACGACACTTTAATTCTTTATATTACCTTGTCCAGTTTAATACACATAACTTATTTATGTTGTACTAGTGTTTTTATCAGAAGTCACATACTTAAATGATTTGAGACACATCATTCCCGTTGAGATAGACAAACACTACAACCTATAGTAAATAAAGTATTCTATCTTTATTTTTAGATTGTGAACTAGTTCATTTAGATTTAGATAAAGAAATAAGTCTCCTCGTAATTAACACTGAATCATGTTTGTTTCTTTATGCACAAATAAAGTCATGGAATCTTTTTCAAATAAATAAACTACTCAACTAAGATAGTTTAATCTAGCAAATATCATAATTATACATAAGAAAAAGTTGTTTATTCTAAAAGGATAAAATTAGAAATCTGCCTTTTAAGGGCAAATATCCTAACAATCTCCCACTTGTCCAAAAAAGCAGTTACTCAAAATAACACACTAAAAACCCAAAAATGTTCCAAATGACCAAAATAATAAAAGCAAAAATTAAGTGTTCAACTAACAACTTAAATACTAAGAAAAGTAATGAAGATCATAAGCTCTCTATCATCTTCTTGACGAACTTCTCTCTCATCCTCCGGAAAGTCTCCACTTCTGCTGATGAAGGTAGTTTTGGTAGATTATCTATAAAGAATATAGCCCTTCTCTTCCTTTAGATAGCCAAGCAGAAAATACTTTTCTGAATTCTTGTCAACTTCTTATACTTTCTTGCACAGAATACTTCGCAACTCCATATATTTAGATGCTCTAAGCTCTCTACATAGCCCATCCACATCTAAAAAGGTGTCGAAGCAACTCTATCTGATGGAGTAAAGTTGAGGATGTACGAAGCTGTCTTTAAAGCATAATCCCAGTATCTTTTGGATAGCAGCTGTGATATCCAGAACTCCTAAATGACACCCAATTTCTCACATAATTAAATAGCCAATAATGATGTGATTACATAACATTTTCAATTATATTATTATCATTTCTGCATACTATTTTAAGTTTTGATACTAAATTATTATGATTATTAACTCTTGTTACTTTTTAAATAATTTGCAGTGAAATGCTTTGGAAATGCTCTTTGATACAAATTTGACTTGTATTAAGTCAATTATTCAATTTTGATTGTTCATTTTAGTATACAATAATTTTTATTGAGATTTGTTTGTCAAATTGATTTTTGTAGTGAAATGTTCAAGTACACTCATGGTACAAGTCTGACCTATATTGTATTAGATATTGTTAGAATTTAGTCTCAATATTTGACAAATTATTGAGTAAAAAAAAAAAACAATTATCATTGTAACACAAAAAAAATAAAGAACTCCAAAGTCAATTCTATCATTACTTCAATATAATTCTTTGTAAACGAGAAGTAAAATCTACCTACAAACAATCTAACTCCAATATAATCATATAAGTATATGGTCCTACATAGAAAATATATTAGCCAATTGAACTAAAATAAATATTATGAAATCAAGTCACAATCTTAAATCGATCACAAAGCTGCACTCTAATTAATTTTGTCTACAGAAATACACATAGCAAAAAGATAGAAAGTTGTCAAAACAAATTCTAGATTAGTTTCAATTTTTTTTTTAATAGAATTTATCAAAATAATAATTAGAAAGAGGATCATGCTCAATTTAGTACATACATATAAGTAAAACTATAATTTAAAATTACTAGCACTTAGTCCACTACGTTCAACTTACTTTTACTATCTTGAACAATTAAATAAGGCTCACATCTATGTTCTTATCGCAAAAGAAATTTTCTCAAACAGATATAACTTGGCAGCAACATTCATAAGTGTATAAACATATATATATATATATATCCATTGTAATCAGAAACCAAGAACTGGATGCACACCATTCACAAAAACGAAAAAGTTTATTTAAAAGCAACAACTATAAAAGACGATTACCTTAGGAATGACTAAAATCAAAGACAAGATAATTTGACTATGCTATTTATGCACCAAGTCAATTCCTCAATTCGATGGACATATGGTTTATACATATTAAGAAAAATATATACTTATAAATTGAAGGATTGATAAAGGAAAAGAGTAACTGACGAATGACTATTATTAGTATTATATGCAGCTCATGGAGTTTGCCGACATAACAAGTCGGTTTCTTTTATAAAGAATTAAATATCGACATATGTAAATTGAATTATAAAATAAAAGTAAATAATAAGTATATGCATTAAAATATATATATATAAAGAGGGACAAATTTAATCATAAGCCAGAGAAGTGTGCAAAATAAATAACCTGACTAAATAAACATTTAACAAAATATCTAAAGTTTCATCGCTCATAAAATTGCACTAAACAACTTATCTAGTCACATTTTTTTTTTACTCAATAATTTGTCAAATATTGAGACTAAATTCTAACAATATCTAATACAATATAGGTCAGACTTGTACCATGAGTGTACTTGAACATTTCACTACAAAAATCAATTTGACAAACAAATCTCAATAAAAATTATTGTATACTAAAATGAACAATCAAAATTGAATAATTGACTTAATATACGTCAAATTTGTATCAAAGAGCATTTCCAGAGCATTTCACTGTAAATTATTTAAAAAGTAACAAGAGTTAATAATCATAATAATTTAGTATCAAAACTTAAAATAGTATGCAGAAATGATAATAATATAATTGAAAATGTTATGTAATCACATCATTATTGGCTTTTTAATTATGTGAGAAATTGGGTGTCATTTAGGAGTTCTGGATATCACAATCCTCCCCTCCTAATAAAAATTTCGTCCTCGAAATTTGTTTACCAAATAATTCTAGATGTTGCCTTTTCATTTCATCTTCTCACTCCCATGTAGCCTCCTTAACAGAATNATTGGCTCTTTAATTATGTGAGAAATTGGGTGTCATTTAGGAGTTCTGGATATCACAATCCTCCCCTCCTAATAAAAATTTCGTCCTCGAAATTTGTTTACCAAATAATTCTAGATGTTGCCTTTTCATTTCATCTTCTCACTCCCATGTAGCCTCCTTAACAGAATGGTTTCGCCACAGAACTTTCACTAATGGAATCCTTTTGTTTCTTAGTTCTTTCTCTTTTTTATCTAGAATCTGAACGGGACGTTCCTCATAGGTTAATTGTGGATCTAGTTCAAGTGGCTCATGGCTAAGAACATGGAATGGATCTGATACATACTTTCTTAGCATAGAAACATGGAAGACGTTGTCTACACCTAATGATTCTGGGGGCAATGCAAGCCTATAAGTAACATTCCCAACTTTCTCGAGAATCTCATAGGGACCAATGAATCTCGGGCTCAACTTTCCTTTCTTTCCAAATCTCATGACACCTTTTATAGGGGCAACCTTAAGAAATACTTTATCTCTAATAGAAAAATGTAAGGGTCGACATTCTGGATATGCGTAAAATTTTTGTCTACTTTGAGCTGCTATCATGCGTATTTTGATCTTTTCAAATGCCTCAGCTGTATCTCTAACAATATCAGGACCCAAATAACGTCGCTCTCCAACCTCATCCTAGTGAACTGGAGATCTGCACTTTCTACAAGAATTTCTTCCTCGATACTTCTGTCATCTGGTACACAAAGTCTACCTTAGAATCTGATTACTCCTTCAGTAGAAATACTAAAATATGACTTTTTACCTGACTCTACCAATTCTTTATATCCAATCAAATCAGGATCTTCCTTCTGGCCCTGTCTAATCCTGTCTAATAAAGTGAACTGCAATATCACAGCGTATAATTTACCAGTAATTAATTCAATACCTAACCTATATAAATCTTCCTGTAGAGGTTTCTCTAACTTGTTTAAAGCTGCCAAACTACCTAATGATTTTCTGCTGAGTGCATCTGCCATAACAATAATTTTTCCTGGATGATAACTGATGTCGTAATTATAGTCTTTTACCAATTCTAGCCAACATTGTTGTCTCATATTCAATTCTTTTTGAGTAAACGAATACTTTAAACTTTTGTGATCAGTGAAAATTTCACAATATACTCCATACAGGTAATGCCGCCAAATCTTTAGTGCAAACACTACTACTGCCAATTCTAAATCATGAGTAGGATAGTTACACTCATAATCCTTTAGCTGTCTTGAAGCATAAGCAATAACCTTCCTATTTTGCATGAAGACGTATCCCAAACCTTGTTTCGAAGCATCACTATAGATAACAAATCCCTCTGTACCTAAAGGTACAGTCAGGACTGGTGCTGAAATTAATCTCTGCTTTAATTCTTGAAAACTCTTCTCACACTCATCAGTCCATATAAACTTGTTATTCTTCCTAATTTACTGTGTAAGTGGCATAGCGATCTTAGAGAATCCCTCAATAAAATTTCTGTAATAACCGGCCAAATCTAGAAAACTTCTAATCTATGTAATATTGGTAGGTCTAGACCAATTATTAACTGCCTCAACCGCAGCTGGGTCAACAAAAATCTCATTCTGAGAAACAATGTGACCAAGGAATGACACTTTTTTTTTTTTTTTTAAAAACTAGAACTCATATTTCTTGAATTTCGCATATAACTCTTTCTCATTCAGTATTTGAAGGACGATTCTCAAATGCTCTTTATGCTCTTCTCTAAATCATGAGTACACCAAAATATCATCAATGAACACAATAACAAACTTATCTAGGAATTCCTTAAATATCCTGTTCATCAGGTCCATAAACGCTGCCGGAGCATTGGTCAGACCAAATGGCATCACCAAAAATTCATAATGGCCATACTGAGTCTTAAAGGCAGTCTTCAGAATTTTTTCTTCTCTGACTCTTAACTGATGGTAACCAGATCTCAAATCAATCTTTGAAAGTACTGAAGCACCCTGTAGTTGATCAAACAAATCATCGATGCGAGGTAGGAGATACTTGTTTTTAATAGTCACTTTGTTAAGTTCTCTGTAGTCAATACACAATCGCATAGTGCCATCTTTCTTTTTAACAAACAGAACTGGTGCACCCCACGGTGAAAAGCTAGGACGTACAAATCCTTTGTCCAGAAGTTCTTGTAACTGAGTCTTTAACTCCTTTAACTCTGCTGGCGCCATCCTATAAGGTGTCTTAGAAATAGGTGCAGTACCTGGTACCAAATCAATAGCAAAGTCAATTTTTCTTATAGGCGGCAAACCTGGCAAATCCTCTTGAAACACATCTAAGAAATCTTGTACAATTAACACATCTTCTGGTCTTAACTTCTGCTCAATAGATGTATCAACAATACTAGCCAAGTATCCTGTACAACCTTTTTCCAAAAATTTTTGAGCTTTCATAGCTGATATCAACGGAAACTTTGCTTTGCTCTGAGTACCCACAAGTATAAACTGGTCAGCATTAGGAGGATGAAATGTCACCATTTTCTTTTGGTAGTCAATCTTAGCAAAATACTTCGATAGCCAATCCATATCCGAAATAATCTCATAGTCATTCATATCTAGCACAAATAATTCTCTGTCCTCCATTACAATAGGACAAGCTCTCAAAATTTTATCTGAATACATAACCTCTCCAGAAGAGAGTGTGGTACCGAATGAAGTACTCATGGTATCCCACCAGTACTCAGCGTGATGTCTCAGCATAAACCTAGCACATGGGACTTTATCTGCATCAGAAACCTTGGCGTAAGCCAGCATATGCTCAGTGGTCCTAATCCAGAATTGGATCAATTCCGCCATCAAAGGTTAGAGGCTGAAGTTTCCTTAATCTCTACTCAGCACTCTCACCAGTATCCTATCTCTGTTGGGGTGGCGGTGGTGGAAGGTTAAGTTGNTGTCACATTAGTAGGTCTAGACGAATTACTAACTGCCTCAACCTTGGTAGGGTCAACAGAAATCCCATCCTGAGAATTAACGTGACCAAGGAACGACACTTTTTCTAACCAGAACTCGCATTTCTTGAATTTAGCATATAGCTCCTTCTCTTTTAATATCTGAAGAATGATTCTCAAATGCTCTTTGTGCTTCTCTCTATATCATGAGTATACTAAAATGTCATCGATAAACACAATAACAAACTTATCTAAGAATTCCTAAAATATCCTATCCATCAAATCCATAAATGCTGCTGGAGCATTGGTCAGACCAAATGACATCACCAAAAAGTCATAATGACCACACAAAGTTCTAAAAGTAGTCTTCAAAATGTCTTCCTCTCTAATTCTCAACTGATGGTAACCAGACATTAAATCAATCTTTGAAAACATAGAGGCACCCTGAAGTTGATTAAATAAATCATCGATGCGAGGTAGGGGATACTTGTTCTTAATGGTAACTTTGTTAATCTCTTTATAGTCAATACACAATCTCATAGTATCGTCTTCCTTTTTCACAAACACAACTAGCATACCCGACGGTGAAAAAAAACTAAGATGTACAAATCTTTTATCTAGCAATTCCTGTCACTGAGTCTTTAGCTCCTTTAATTCTGCCAGGGGCCATCCTATAGGGTGTCTTAGAAATAGGTACAATACCTGGTACCAAATCAATAGCAAAATCAATTTCTCTTACCGGTGGCAAACCCGATAAATCCTCTTGAAACACTTCCAAAAAGTCTTGCACAACCAACACATCTTCTGGTCTCAATTTCTGCTCAACAGATGTATCAAAAACACTAGCCAAATATCCTGTAGCACCTTTTTCTAATAATTTCTGAGCTTTCATGGCTGAAATCAAAGGAAACTTAGTTTTATATTGAGTATCCATAAGTACAAACTGGTCTGTCACCATTTTTCTCTTACAATCAATCTTAGCAAAATAGTTTGACAGTCAATCTATACCCAAAATAATTTCATAGTCATTCATATCAAGCATAATTAAGTCTGCAAATAATTCTCTATCATCCACTATAATAGGACAAGCTCTCAAAATTTTGTCTGAATACATATCCTCTCCATAGGGAAGTATGGCACCAAATGGAGTACTCATGGTGTCCCACTAGTACTCAACGTGATGTCTCAGCATAAAACTAGCATATGGGACTTTATCTGCATCAAAAACCTTGGCGTAAGCCAGCATATACTCAGTGGTCCTAATCCACTGCTCTACCTGAATTGGATCAATCCTGCCATCAAAGGTTGGAGGATGAAGTTTCCTAAATCTCTCCTCAGCACTCTCACTAGTATCCTGTCTCTGCTGGGGTGGCAGTGGTGGAGGATTAGGTTGATTTTCTTGTCTCATACACTACTCTAATATATTCTGTATCAAAGAAGCCAATTGTTCAACCTAATTACCACCCTGTGAAGAAGATGCACCCCTCTCAAAATTCTTTTGACCCCGAGTAGTCACCATACAGATATCATCACACCCAAAATCCATAGTTCCAATTATGGCTAATAATATTCATTACCAGAATATGAATGCAAATAGTGTAAAATAAAATAAAAAAAATTATAATAGATATCAAATACATATTAAACACTTACAGAGGAGTGACGCTTCCTTTCCTTCCCGACGTGAGTATATAAGCGGTCTTTAGAATCATTTTAAAACATAAGCTCTGATACCAACTGTGACATCCCCCGATCCCACACGCGTAGTAAGAGATATTCGTAAAAATATTCAGCGAGATCGGGAGGCGCCACTCGACTTAGAACTGGTAAAATCGAGAAAATTAAAACGTTTTAAATTTTCTGGAAGAAAAAAGAAAATTCCACTCACTCATATTTATACATAATATAATTTATACATATATACACCCTGGCAAAGTGGGCCTCTCATAAAATATACATAATATATACACACTCAAAACGTATATAAAATTCTCTGTCAGGAAACCACAGGTCAAAATGCTCATATACATAAGCCGCGGTCAGAAAGTCGGCACTCTTCCCCTAAACTCACATATCAACAGTATCATCTGCAATGTAAGAATATTTATGAGTATAAAACTCAGTAAGCAACGCATGCCGATGCAAAATGCACATGACAGAGAATAGATAATCATATGATTGGGATCCCTGTGTATATTGTATTGCCTGACAAGACCGTGAATCGCATACTGAGCCACTCAGAGATCATATAACATATCATGAGCAGTATGGAGGTTTCGAGTCCCAAATACATCTTAAACCCCCTCTGTGTACTGCAGAGGTCCACCCCATACCGCTGTCAGAGTGTTCCCGCAGGAACCATTTGTCCCCGAAAGGACCAGAGTGTTCCCGAAGGAACCATATTGTCCCCGAAAGGACCAGAGTGTTCCCGAAGGAACCAGAGTGTCTCCGAAGGAACCATATCACATATTTGGGCGCTGGCCTACCACACCCTATTCACCAATACTCGTCAGATAATATAAATACACCATGTGTTCATGTCTCATGCAAAGCTGAATGATAAATGCATATGTACGCATATTCACAAATTCCATATCCACATATTTCACAGATTCACAGAAACAAAGAATTTCTTACATTGCAGGTGTGACGTTACTTACCTCGAGTCCGAGCTTTTATCTCCTTATGAAATGCTCTTCGCTCAAGGTACAACTGACATGATCCTATCATATTTCCAGTTACCAACTTATTGGGTCACATATCTAAAGCCTGATACACATACTAATATATATATATATATAAAACTAGCAACTCTTACTGTACAAATTTTTCAAATAAAATGAAAATAATCAATACATACTTCACAGAGAGCTCATACCATTCCTTTCATATAAATTTGCAACAATAATAAGTAACATGGCTAAGACTCATTTCAGGATATTTATCATAATTAACAAAATATTTAGATTAATCGAGAATTCCCCAGAACTATAATTGTTTTTTAGGGGAACTATAATTATAAAAAAAAATTAATTATTTTGTTCTGGGGAATTCTCGATTAATCTAAATATTTTGTTAATTATGATAAATATCCTGAAATGAGTCTTAGCCATGTTACTTATTATTGTTGCAAATTTATATGAAAGGAATGGTATGAGCTCTCTGTGAAGTATGTATTGATTATTTTCATTTTATTTGAAAAATTTATACAGTAAGAGTTGCTAGTTATATTTATATTAGTATGTGCATCAGGCTTTAGACATGTGACCAAATAAGTTGGTAACTGGAAATATGATAGGATCATGTCAGTTGTACCTTGAGCGAAGAGCATTTCATAAGGAGATAAAAGCTCGGACTCGAGGTAAGTAATGTCACACCTGCAATGTAAGAAATTCTTTGTTTCTATGAATCTGTGAAATATGTGGATATGGAATTTGTGAATATGCGTACATATGCATTTATCATTCAGCTTTGCATGAGACATGAACACATGGTGTATTTATATTATCTGACGAGTATTGGTGAATAGGGTGTGGTGGGCCAGCGCCCAAATATGTGATATGGTTCCTTCTGGGACACTCTGGTTCCTTCGGGAACACTCTGGTCCTTTCGAGGACAATATGATTCCTTCGGGAACACTCTGGTCCTTTCGGGGACAATATGGTTCCTTCGGGAACACTCTGGTCCTTTCGGGGACAATATGGTTCCTGCGGGAACACTCTGACGGCGGTATGGGGTGGACCTCTGCAGTACACAGAGGGGGTTTAAGATGTATTTGGGACTCGAGACCTCCATACTGCTCATGATATGTTATATGATCTCTGAGTGGCTCAGTATGCGATTCACGGTCTTGTCAGGCAATACAATATACACAGGGATCCCAATCATATGATTATCTATTNTATATATTATGTATATTTTATGAGAGGCCCACTTTGCCAGGGTGTATATATGTATAAATTATATTATGTATAAATATGAGTGAGTGGAATTTTTCTTTTTCTTCCAGAAAATTTAAAACGTTTTAATTTTCTCGATTTTACCAGTTCTAAGTCGAGTGGCGCCTTCCGATCTCGCTGAATATTTTTACGAATATCTCTTACTACGCGTGTGGGATCGGGGGATGTCACAGCAGCGACTCTTTGTACATCAACTCTATAGTATGCTTGAGTCTGATGTTGTATCTCTCAGCAGCTCCTATACGACTATACTCATAGATAGTCACATACTCATAAGGAATAGCAAGATTAGCTAGTGTTGGCCTTAGCAGGTCTCGTAAAGAATCTATATCTCCATGTTCAGCTTCAATCTTGAACTTCTTGACCCTAGTGTCGTGTTGCATCCATACTTTTCTGTCGAACTTATAGAAAGCATCTGGGACTTCATCATATTTCTTGAGAAAATAGACTTGGCCGAAGTCCGAATATTCATCAACAAAAGTGATAAACATAGTATGCTTGTTGTAGGAAACTCCTTCTATAGGTTTACAGATATGCACATGTACGCACTCTAAACGTGCCTCAGCTTTCTCATAACGAGTGGCAAGACGACGCTTGTACTCTACAGGCTTCTTGCAATCCTCAGAGTCTATGTCACTGCTGATATCAACTTCATGTAAGTGACCCAGCTCCATAAGTTTGTAAATTTCTTAGCATGGCATGTGTCCGAGTCGCTTGTGTCAATCGATGGTGTTACGCTCCTTCCTAATGTCTTTCACCATCTCTTGGAGTGTAGTAATACTCATAATTGAATATGGTGTACTTTATGGCTTTGGGGTTAGGACATAAAGTCTATTCTGCATTTCTCTCACACAGTACAGTAGATTGTTATAGAAGACGTGCAACTTCTTGTCAAACACGAAGTGGTAGCCTTCCTTGCATATCTTCAATACTAAAAGGGCATTCATACTAAACTCCGGTGCGTAGTAAAATATGCAAACATGACATATATTTCACATAATCACATAAGGTAAGCTACCATCACGAGATACCTAGCGCAACATTAATAGGTCTTCCTTTGGGCTGACGTATTTATTTGTAAGTGGTACTCTCAGGTGTAATAATCAAATACTGACGATAAATCCTGTCAAATAATAAACCTTCCTTTGGGCCGATTTATTATCCATACGAAAACCAAACAACTGTCACATACTTATTATTACAGGTGTATTTATTGTCGTGCCAAATAACCACCTTCCTTTGGGCCGATAGTTATCTGCATTAACAATAAACCCACGACATCTTTATACGTTAGACTAAACAAAACTACACAACAGAGGTTACTTTGGCAATATGTTGCTTTATCGTGTTTAATCTAACATACAAGACAAATGGTGCAAAGAAAATTAACCGAAATGTCCGAAAATTCGACAAAAAATAACCGAAAAACTAAAATTTTCTTTGCTGGCAAAATCGGTTGAACGGCTAGCAGAATCGGTCGATCGATTCTGCCAGTTTCGGTTGACCGAGAACCACAGAGAGTAAAGTGGCTTTCGGCAACTTTTAGTTGACCGAAAAGCCACTTTCGGTCGACCGAATCTGACAGAGACCAAATTGTCATATTCGATCTTTCTGAAATTGGCTCATCACTTTATCAACTCTTGAACCAAATAAGATTTTCAACGGACAAAGTGAGAGTTGTTCTATTCCTTAGTAGGTCGAAAATGGGTTGAAACTCCATGATTTAAGTCAAATATGACCGAAATCTGCCCAAAATTAGACCCAAAAGTGAAAATTTTTGCCAAAAATCAATCCTGTAAATAGTATTTTCGGTAGACTGAAAACCAGAATCAGTTTGCCGAAAACACTATTCACAGGTTAGATCTGAAAAATTCCAAATCCGCTTAAATGGCTTCAAACATCAAAATAAACTCGAAAATGATGTTTTTGGCCCCAAATCCGAAATATGAATGACGCATAAGCCAAAACTTAACCCTTATAGCATCAAATACTCAATAAATCATGTAAAATCACAAATCATGCATGTATAATCTAAACCCTAGAAATCCAAATAGGCATAGATTTTGAAAACTACAGACATACATGAAAACCTAATCAATTTTAACATGAAATCTCGCTCTGATACCACTTGTTAGGAATGAATATAGGATTGCAAATACCAAACACAAACTCTAGATCATTCATGCAAAACTAATAGGCAAGGATTCATTGAGTATACTGAGTCCATGATAAAAACTGTAGTCTGGATAATGAACAGAAAGAGGAAGCGTCAAAAATTAACTGTAACTGCTTGAGAGTTTGTTTTTCTACACAACCTAATCCCTAGAACACTCAAATGGAACTCTCTGTAACTGATGACAGGCCACAGCGAGAATGAGCGTACGTGAAAAGGTAGTGGGGACTATAACCCTAATATTATCTTTATATAGTCCCTTGTTGGGTATCCATCACATCCAACTAGGTGACTAACATGGTATCCACATTGGTATCCATATCCAGTTAGATATTTTGACCCAACCTTATTAAATCACTTATTGGGTCTGCTTAAGAATAATATGGCCAAATACAATGTTAAAATATGTTTCCCAATATAGGAAATAGAATTTCCTAACAGGGTTTTCACGGTTGATTATTCTATGGGGTGTGGTGGCTCGTTGTGAAAATGGCCAGAAGTGGCCAGATCGGGAGCTGGCCGTGGATGTTGTTTTTGGGGTGTTGATCAATTGAGAGAGAAAGAGAGAGACCAGGAAGAAGGGAGAAAACGAAAGTGAGTGGGCTGAGAAGCCCACATGGTCCAAACTGAAGCAGCCAACGTTATTAAAAATCTGATTTTGGCTCACAGTTTTTCAAATCTCTCTCATTTAAGTCCCTCAAATTTGTAATTTGGCCCCAAGTTTCATCCAATTCTCTCAAACAAGTCCAGTTTTCAATTAAGCCAATTTTCACCAATATTTAGTCCGAAAATATTTGAAAAGACCTTATTGCCCTTTTAAAAACATAGATTTTCACAATAGAAGTCAGTATCAAAATTGCATTTGAATATAAACAACGATGTTTTTTAATCTGCATCTATTTATAATTTTGTAGTATCGTAAAAGAAGAGTGTCAATTTCTTTTTCAATCGCACTTTTTTCTTAGCATTTTTTACCGAAGATATAATATGTAAACAATCTGGGTTTTTAACCGGTGTCTGCTTGCAATTATACCATCGGAAAAGGAGATCATCAATCTCGTTTTCGTCATTCCTTTTTCGTGTACTTTACCTAAAATACGTAAAACACTAAATTATGCTTTTCGCTAGTCAAACCAGGATAAAATTGTATTTCTATTAGTTCGACGTTGACCACTAACAGTGAACAAGTACCAGTACTCTTATACCGGTCTCCTTTTTTTTTTTTTTTTGCCCGGTTGCTAAAGTTGATGAAGACGACTTGTTGACTATGAACAACATCTGGCAGTCATATGAAATGCGTGAATTGTTTGACCAGAACTCCAACGGAAAATGAGTCTGCACTTTTTTTTAATTTTTTTTTTTTTCGTTTTTAAAAAAGTATGCGTGGACTTAACAAAATGAAGAAAACAAATATAAATAAAAATAAATAAAAGTAAAACGAAAATATACCGGCTGATTTGCCTTATTTAACGGGCAATGCTACATGAAAAATATTTGAATAATTCTATAGGCACCGGTGGTGTCCAGCACCACAATGATGTATCAGTTATTGGCTAATCATAATTATAATTCAGGTAGGACTTATATAGGACCAATTTATAAATTAAATTATTCAGGTGGAGCCTATGTGAGACCCATTTACTAATTAAATCATCTCGTGATAGACAGATATGTCATTGCGATGCTGGGCACTACTGGTGCCCTATAACATTGCTCAAAATATTTTGATAAAAAATGTATAAATACGGATAGAACAAATCAACTAAACTTAAATCCCAAAAAAAAATAAAAATCAACTAATCTTAAAATGAATAAATAAATAAATAAAAATCCACGACCAACAAATAAGCCGCCATATGCCACATCATAATAGAGCGAAGTTGGTTTCTATCCCAATATTATAGTAGTATAACTTGTTTAATTTCTTCAATCGGAAAATATAAATAAATAAAACAGAAATAAAATATGTCATTAAAACCACAAATGCGTAAAAGAAATTAGTGGAAAGAGACTAGGACAGGCAATTTATGTCCACAGGTCACATTTGTGTTATGTTAATCTATATGTATAATAGGTAAATGCCTAAGTCGAACTCGACCCATTTAATAAATGGGTCAGAAATTATGACACGAATATGACCCGTTTATAAATAGGTTGACACGACACGACCTGTGTAACCCGTTTACTAAATAGATCATGTTAGCCCGTCTCTTTAATTTAAACAGGTCAGAAATTATGACACGAACACGACTCATTTATAAACAGGTTGACACGACACAATCCATGTTACCTGTTTACTAAACAAGTTATTTTCGTGTTGGCAGGTTCAACCCGAACACGACCCATTAATTAAACGAACAATATTTCTAGCTCGAACACGACACAAACACGATTAAGCTAAACTCAAACCCGTTAATTTCGTGCAGATTTTAAATCATGTTGTCGTGTCACGAAATTGCCAGCACTAGAAAAAGGATGAGTAGAAAATTCACCAAAACAGAATGGGGATGGCTACGGTAGGGGCGTCCCTGCGTAGGGTCATGTCTTAATTATCGTTGGATGTGAATCTGTGGGGAATAACGGGAATCTGTGGAGAATCTATTTATATACAGATTCTCATCCAACGGTTAATAGACAGGGTCCTACGTAGGGGCGCCCCTACTGTAGACGCGCCCAAACAGAATAAGAAATAATAAACGAAAAAAAAAAAAAAAAACTTTCTTTATAACTAATTGATATTTAAGGGCGCATCTACAGTAAGGACGTCCCTACGTAAGGCACTGTTTATACACCGTTTGATGGGAATCTGTTTATACACAGATTCTCCACAGATTCTCATCAAACAGTGTATAAACAGAGGCCTTACGTAGGGGCGTCCCTATTATAGCCGCCTCCGATATTTAAACGGCCAAAAAATATTTCTATTTCTTGGTTCCCTTCCATCTGTATTTTGTTAGTAAACGTGCCTAAAACTTTACGAAGTATAAAGATTAAAAAATTTTCCACCTTAACAAAACTGAAATGGTAAGTAATTAAATAAAAGTCCCTATGTTACACGTGCATAACTTTCTTTATCCTTAAAGGCAATGGACTACTGAAAATGGTCCAAAAAAAGTAGAAAATTCCAACCAAACCAACTTGCGCCGGAAACGTGAAGAAAATGCTAATAATAAAATCATCAAATTATTGAAATAAAATAATACAATTATTAGAGAGATAGTAGAGGAGTCAAGAAGGACCAAGTCTGATATGTGTTGAGTCAAAAGCAAACGCGTTTAGAAACCTATGCGCAGTACCCCACTAGACTCCATCCACTTACATTGAACCCTGCTTCTCTTTCTCTTTCTCTTTCTCTGACTCTTTCCAAGCATCATCCTCTTACCCTTTACTCACCTCTTCTCGTCTTCCATATATATATATATATATTCTCTACACACCACACTACAGAGCAACAAACAAAATCCTAAGAGAGAAGAACATTCAATATCATTACGCACTCTTCACTTTCTCTTGTCTATCCTCTAGCACTGACCAATCCAATCAGATTTTTCTTTTTCTTTTTTTTTTTCAATAACAAGATGTTTAAAGAAGATCCGAGTACCACTAATCCCAAACCGATCGTAATTCGTGAGGTTTGGGCGGAGAATCTGGACTCCGAATTCGAGTTGATTGGCGACTTAATCGATCAATATCCGTACATCTCTATGGACACCGAGTTTCCCGGCGTTGTTTTCCGGCCGCCGGTGGATCCCTCCAGGCCTTACTACGCGCGTAAAGTCCGACCGTCCGATCACTACAGAGTCCTGAAATCGAACGTCGACGAGCTCAATCTCATCCAGGTCGGCCTCACGCTGACCGACGCCGACGGGAACCTGCCGGACCTCGGCGGAGAGAGTAGGTTCATATGGGAGTTCAATTTTAGCGACTTCGACGTAGCGCGTGACAAGCACGCTCCGGACTCGATCGAGTTGCTCCGGCGGCAGGGGATCGACTTCGACCGGAACCGATCGGAGGGAATCGACTCGGCTCGGTTCGCCGAACTTATGATGTCGTCTGGTCTGGTCTGCAACGATGCCGTTAGCTGGGTCACGTTTCATAGCGCCTATGATTTCGGTTACCTCGTGAAGATTCTCACGCGCCGAAGCTTGCCCGGCGCGTTGGATGAGTTCCTCAAGATCGTAAAGGTGTTTTTTGGTGACAGGGTGTACGACTTGAAGCACATGATACGGTTCTGTAGTAGCTTGTATGGAGGGTTGGACCGGGTGGCCAAAACGCTCGAAGTGAACCGGGCGGTCGGGAAGTGCCATCAGGCCGGTTCGGATAGCTTGCTGACGTGGCACGCGTTTCAGAAGATGAGGGATGTGTTTTTTGTCAAGGATGGGGCCGCCGAGAAGCACGCGGGAGTATTGTATGGATTGGAGGTTTTCTGACCTTGTGACTAGTTGGAGTAAATTAAAAAAATTCATTATTTGTTTATTCAATTATAAAATTGAATAGGATTATGTAAATTGAGTAATCTAATATTAGTGAATTATTAATGAATGCACCGGGGTTGAATTCTACTAATTATAACGCATTCCTTCGTTGACCGAAGCACAGACCAAGCGAGTATGAATTGCAAGATGAACATAGACAATTTCGAACAAATACCATTATAATAAGAGATTACAAATGAACAAGACAATTTTTGGTAAAAGAAAAAAATAATGACATGCGTTGACGGAGGTTTTGTCAACAATGAATTTAGGAAATTGAGATATGTGGCTTGTGTGTGAAAAGGATTGATAAAGCAAAATAAATAAGGAGACAAGAATTTTATAGTGGTTCAGCTCCAAAAAAGATGAGCCTACGTCCACTGTTCTTCATTATTTTCTGGAGAATTACAAGAGTTCCTCTAAATCTCAAGGTGAGAGCAAAGAAGGAATTACAGAGAGAGTGTATAGTCTAATGTTTGTGAGATACGCCTGTCCTCATCCAAAATTATGAGACTAAGCCCTTTTTATATAGGTGAGGGTGGCTTCAGGTTTCTCAATCTTGTGAATAGGAAAATACATAATAAAATATAATTTCGGGTAACAATATAATCGGGTAATAACTTAAATAGAATGACTAGTCGATCTCTATTCAGAAACTTGCTTCCCTTTCTTTATAAATTACTCATTTGATAAAGCTTGAACAAGTTTCTTTTTTATGCTGGTCGCACCCGTCTTATTCGAAGGAGGTCGCATTTCAATCAAGAGAACACATATGCGACCTGGCGCAACCTGATTGTTGACCTTCCTTTCCTGGTGTTGACTGATGCAGATTTAAGATCGCATAATAGTTGCCCCCCAGCTCCATTAGTCTTTGGGTTAAATGGAGCTTCCTAATCTGATAAATGCGAGCTTAAGAATGCGATGTTATGAGGTCATCTCGAAACCCTTGAAAAATTGCCATGTCTTGAATCACATCTTTTCACGCAATTTTTTCTGACAGACGCCACCACTTGTCATCCTTTCTCAAGAGATTGTCGAAACTCGAGGAGACTTCTCCGTTTCTCGAGCAATTGTGATGATGACAATGACATCAGTCGTCGTTTCAAATCGAGATGTTTCAAATCGAAATTCCTCATTTCGAGAATTAAACCCACTTAATTTCATAAATCAATTCCCGCGTGAATTTCGGCTGTCAGATCCAAAAAGTAAATGCCTTGATCTACGGCTATGATTCGATGAATCTTTAAATATATAAACCCTTTCTTCTTCTTCCTTTTTACTTTTATTTTCTCTGAAATCTGAAGCATTCGTAAGAGAAATCCTCTCGGTACCCCCATTCTCTCAAACTCACCATCTTTTCCGGCGAACCTCAGAAAGCCTTCTTCCCATCACCGACAAACTATGATGCCAATCCAGAATTTTTCCAGAGGCCAAAAAGGGTCGGTTCTCTCTCCTTTCTCCATTTTTGTTTCTGATACTCATAACATAAATCGAAACAATATTATGGATTATCCTAAAAAATTCAAACTGTCGTCATTTCTGAATGAACTGCTCTCTTTTATTGACTCATTGAACTGATATTTATATACCCAGACTCTTGAATATCATCTCTCAAACCGAATATTAACATTCTTAATAGCGTTGTACGAAACCCAAATTTGTACCTGAAAGTTCTAAAATTTCCAGATTTATAGATAGATCAAAACCATAAACAAAACCAGATTTAAGATTGAATCTAGATTCTGTCTAGGTTGAATCAAGAATCAAGAGGTACATTCTGTTAAATCGAATGACAAATTTACTTGAAGAATTATCCAAGCCGGTAGAATAGACACAATTAATCAATGGACTAATTCGATGAGATCCAAGGTGAATGAATAGCTCGTTGTCAGCACCATTCTAGGGTTTATGGCCCCAAATTGCTCGCATATAGCGAATATACCTGTAAAGGTAGACAGAATAGCACGCCTATTTCTAGGTCGTACTTAGATTAGCTTATAAATCAATTTATGATTTTACCTGTAGAGTGATGCTCGCATAGGATTAAATATTTCCTGTTTATTTTTCAGATGACTAGTAGCGAGGAAATTAGGGAAGGGAATGCGTTCTCAGGGGAGTCGTCATTCTCTGGCACGAGCACAAAAACTAGCTCTATAGATCTCGAGGATTATGTTAAACAACCTGAAGTAGAGATAACCGGGACTAGACAGAGTAGTCCTCGCATAGGCGACCTCCCCCAAGACCAATGGCCTCAACACATTAGAGATGCCCCTGAATATGCGAGAGGTTACAACTACGTAGAGGGAGATTGGTCATGCACCAACATAAAGACGAGCTGTACTACGAACAAGCTCGAGAAGATCGTGCGAGACTACAACATCAACATACTTCTTCGTATTCCCACAGAATTTAATCGACCACACACCCTTCCTCGCGGTACTGCCTCATTCTCAGATGCAGTTCTCAGATGTGGCGTCCATCTCCTATTACACCCATACATTAAGTCGATTGTCGACTACTACGGAGTCGTTCCCTTTCAACTTAGCCCAAACACTTATAGATATATGGTAGGCTTGTATATATTATACCACAAATTAGGTCTAGGATCTCCCACTCCTGAAGAGTTCACTTGGTTTTATCAAGTGAAATCGAATCCTTCAGACTTCAGCTTCTTTTATGTGAGCAAGTGGTCGAATCAAGTGATAAAAACCATCCACGGAGTTCGCAATAATATGGGAAAATAGAAAAATCCATTTTTCCATTTCGAATACGCTGACAACGGATTCTTCCAAAATCCTGGTAGGTAGCTTTTAGATTCAACTAACTCTAAATAAATATATTTCATCTGATCGCATCTGTATGTCATCGCAGATAACAAAGAGCGCCTAGGACTTAACGAAGTGCAGCTTGCAAGAGTATATAAAATAAACGACCTTCTAATAGAAGAATTCAATTGGAAGAAACTTGGGACAACCAAGAACTTAATCGCTTGCGGGCTATTCCCAAGAGGAGCCACTCTTCCCTATTCCGCCAACCGTCCAAGCAAACCCTCGAGCTCGAAGAAGAAGAAGTCGAGGAAACAAAAAGATACAGGTGCTTCTTCTTCGAAATCTAAGAAACGAAAAATACCTGCCTCACCCTCCGTCCAAGAACCTCCATCTCCAGAAGCTCCATCGCCATCAATTTCTCAGCAGCAAGAAGGTAAATTTTCTAGTCCCTTCTTCTCGTTGCATTACATACTTCGCATGCTGACTAATTTTTTTTTCTCTTTTTTTTTTTTTTTTTTGCAGAAATGACTATCAGCAGTAGACTGCGAGCCCCCCCTTCAACTTTTGGATCAATGGCAAAATCCAAGACTCCAGACAGCACGCCCCCCTTCTCAACGAAAGGGAAAGAGAAGGTCGACACTTCAAAAAAGCGAAGAGTCGCCTTCGAGGACGTCCCTTTAAGCTCGCCTCCTCCTCAGTCTTCCAAACCTACGAGCCAGCCTGAGCCATCCACAGAACCAGTTACTTCCTCTGGGGGAGCTACTCAGGCGAACAGAGAAGAAGAGTTCCTCATGCTTCTTCACCAATTACTAGAAAAGTCTGGCCTTAGTGCAGCTTTTATTGATCGTTTCACCTCCGAAGAAGCTTGGGAGAGAATAAAGCGATGACCAGCTAAGGTCACATTTGGCGCAGCAATGAGGATGCTAACGAATGTAAGTATCTTAATTTTTTCGATTCTTCAGCGTATTTTCCTTGCACTAATATGCTTGTATTTCAGACTGCTGTAGCTGCTGTGCTGATGTACGACCCGGTCCTCAAATGCATGGAGAAAGGCGAAAAGGTTGAAGAGATGGCCCAATCATTCGAGGACCTGAAGAAGACTCGCGAGAACGAGAAAAGCTCCTTCGAGTCGGAGAAAAAGCAGCTGGAGGAGTCTTTGGCATAGGTGAAGCAGGAGAAGAAGGGGCTCGAAGAAGAGAATGCTGAGCTTAAGAAGACCATCTCTCAACATCGGGATGCTTTGAAGGAGGCAGCTAAGGAGGTGGGTCGCAAAGCAATAGAGGAGTTCAAGGCCACTGAGGTCAAAGAGCTCGAAGAAAAGGCGAGCGATATCGCCTCGTTGACCATTATCTACAATATTTACTGCGAGCATCTGGAGTTCGACTTCTTTATCCTTGGCAAGGACGTTGTCGAGCTCGTTAAGAGTTGGAAGGACACTGAGGCCGCAAAGAAAACTACTGACGGGGGAGTGAGCACACCTGTACAATAGCTTATATACTTTTTATAATTTTGTAATATTTAAGACAAATGCGGGCATATCCCGTTTATTTTTGTAATATATATTGCTCGCTTAATTTATATTTACGTAATTTCTTCAATCGAACTTTTTATTCCTGCAAAATGAAAGCAAAGTTCACATCGCATAAATAATATAAATGTGCATAATTTAACTAAGTAGTCAGTCACTAAGTGACTGATCGGTATGCTATTGCGATTCGAATCCAACTAACTTAAAACGGATTTTAAGTATTAGGATATGTTAGGTTGCTTAAGAAAATCAACGAGCCTGAGTGATGCAAACTCAATATTTGATTTTCAAAAGTTCCATGTCAAAATATAATATAGCAATATATCAAATCGAACAATGAACGTTTTGCTTAGTTACTTTGCTGTTCGAGAAGGGAAATTGCGTAATACGACATTTAATGGCATGAAGCAAGGACAAAATCCTAAGATTTTAAGAAATTTTTAGAAATTCGATGATTTAAAATTCTAACCCCTCTAAATGAATATTTTGCATAGTTCCTTAGGAAACGAGTAGGAGAAGACGATCTGATCGTACTGCCCCCCGAGTTTTATGATATTCGAAGACTGCCATAAAACTATAAAAGTTGAACGAAATATGAAGGGGTAATGTGATGATAAAATAGTGATTCAAGAAATTGTATCTTTATTGATGAATTCCGATGGATAACAAGATACCTCCCAGGCCTTCTTTTAAGATCTATGAATATAAACATGAAGATTTACTGATAATAGTGCCGAAGTTGCTCTGCATTCCATGCATGCTCGATTTTTTGCCCTCCAGTGCGAGCTAGCTTATAAGTCCCAGGTCGAATGATGGCATCAATAACATATGGTCCTTCCCAAGAAGGCCCAAATACTCCAGCACCATGCTCTTTAGTGTTAGGTAGAACTTGTCGAAGAACAAGATCACCAACCTCAAATTCTCTATTTTTTACTTTAGAATTATAATATCGAGCAGTGCGCCGTTGGTATGATGCGATCCGTAGTTGAGACCGCTCGTGCCTTTCTTCCAAAAGATCGAGTTCAATCCTCATCAATGCATTGTTCTGAGCTTGCTCATAAGTAGATCGTCGTAGAGAGCTCACACCAATTTCTACAGATACGATCGCTTCGTACCCATAAGCTAAAGAGAATGGACTCTCCCCAGTAGTGGTTCGTTGAGTGGTGCGATAAGCCCATAATACTTCGGGAAGTACCTCTGGCCAGGCTCCTTTATGCTCTTCCAGCTTTGTCTTCAGGTTTTGTTTAAATATCTTATTTATGGCTTCGACCTGACTATTGGCTTGTGGATGGATGACTACAGAGAAGCTTTTCTTGATACCTAAGTTATCACAAAAGTTACGAAACTCATCGTAGTCGAATTATTTTCCGTTATCAGAGATTATAGTATGTGATATACCATAATGACAGATTATAGACTTGTAAACAAAATCTATCATTTTCTTCGCAGAAATGGTACTTAAAGCTTCAGCTTCTGTTTATTTAGTGAAATAATCAACTGCGACCACTGCATACTTCAATACACCACGTGCTAATGGGAGCATTCCGATAATATCTATTCCCTAAACTGTGAACGGCTATAGACTAGTCATTGAAGTTAAAGAGACAGGAGGCATTCGAGGAATAGTTGTAAATCGCTAACATTTGTCACATTTTCAAGTGAATTCTATTGCATCCTTCTTCATAGTAGGCCAAAAATAACCTTGTCTGAGAACCTTGTTCACAAGTGCCTGCCCCCCAGAATGATTTCCGCATATCCCTTCATGAATCTCCTTCATAATGTAGTGTGCTTATTCTTCATCAGTACATAACAATAATAGCGAGCTGAAACTTCTTCGATACAGTTTTTCATCATAGATGATATAGCGAGCTGCCTTCATGCAAAGTCACTTTGCGTTGTCTTTATTTTCAGGAAGATCGCCATCTTGTGGATACTTCATTATAAGATTCATCCATGAAGGTTTCTGGTGGACTGGCATAGTTACTTGAGGCTCCGCTTCGATACTTAGTTTTGCGAGGAATTCAACAGGAACCAACTTTAATAATTCTGCATCTTTCGTCGAAGTAAGCTTGACTAGGGCATCAGCCTGAGTATTCTTAATGTGAGGAAGAAGTTGAATGCTGTAGGCGGTAAATGCTGAGAACAGTCGTTGCACCTCCTGTAAATAAGCTAGCGTTCTTCTTCCTCTTGCTTGATAATCGCCCATCACTTGATAAACGACCAGCTGAGAGTCACTGTATACCTCAATTATTTGACCTTCATCTCCTGTGCGAGCTTGAGTCCAGCTATTAGCGCTTCATATTCTGCCTTATTATTTGATACTAGAAATCTGAACCGAAGTGCACAATGAATATTATGTCCTTCTGGACTGATTAGCATCATGCCTGCACCAGCCCCATTATCATTTGACGATCTATCGACGTAGAGTTTCCACAGTCTTTGATTGCAGTGTGAGGTCGAAAATTGATGTCAAATTGACTCAACTCTGTTGCCCACTTGAGTAGTCGTCCTGAAGCCTCGGGCTTTTGTAACACCTACTTTAATGGGAAGTTTGTGAAAACTTCAATGGAGTGTGCATGGAAATAAGATCGAAGCTTCCTAGATGTGATGACAAGTGCTAATACCAACTTCTCCATCAATGGATACCTCGTTTCTACATCAAGTAGTCTCTTATTTACGTAATAGACTGGTCGCTGTATATTCTCTTCTTCTCGAATTAATGCAGCACTTGTCGCATATTTAGAAACAGCGAGATACAAGTATAAATTTTCCCCCAGCTTTGGCTTCGATAAGAGTGGAGGAGAATCCAGGTATTTATTTAACTCTTGGAACGCCTGTTCACACTTCTCGGTCCACTCAAACTTCTTCGATCCTTTCAGCACTTCGAAGAATGGTTGGCATTTGTCAGTTGATCTGGATACAAAACAACTTAGTGCGGCCACTCTTCCCGCCAGGCTCTGCACGTCTTTTGGTTTGCAAGGAGACTACATGTCAATGACTGCTTGTATGTTCTGGGAGTTAGCTTCAATACCTCGCTGGTTAACTATGAATCCCAGAAATTTCCCAGATCCTACACCAAATGCACATTTTTAGGGATTCAGCTTCATCTGATATTTTCGAAGAATTTTGAACATCTCATCAAGATGTTTGATGTGATCTTCAGTCTTCTTCGACTTCACCAACATGTCATCAACGTATACCTCCATTGTCTTGCTAATTTGTTTTGCAAACATCATATTGACAAGACGCTGATAAGTTGCTCCTGCGTTGATGAGTCCGAAGGGCATCTTTTTGTAGCAATACAGTCCTCGATCAGTAATAAACGAAGTATGCTCCTCATCTAACTCGTTCATCAGGATCTGGTTGAATCCAGAATATGCATCCACAAAGCTTAAGAGCTCATGTCCCGACATCGCATCTACAAGCTGGTCGATTCTTGGAAGTGGGAAACTATCTTTTGGGCACGCCTTGTTGAGATCAGTAAAATCGATGCATGTTCTCCATATCCCGTTAGATTTTTTTACCAAAACTGGGTTTGCGAGCTAGTTCGGATAAAAAGATTACCTGATAAACCCAATTTCGAGCAGCTTGTCCACCTCTTCCTTTAATGCGACGTAGTATTCTGGATCCATTGCTCTTCTTTTCTGTCGCACGGGCTTTTTTGTTGTATCTATGTTGAGGCGATGACATATAACATCCGGATCAATTCCCACCATATCCGAATGTTGCCATGCGAAGATATCCAAGTTTGACTTTAGAAAAGCGACTATTGTAGCTTGCACGGGTTCCTGAAGCTTCGCTCCGATTTTTAACACTTTCAAAGACTCATCAATTGAAAAATCTTCCAAGTCTTCTATGGTCCAGTTTTGACCGCTCCATCGATTTCTCGAGGGTCGAGCTCTTCGATTGATGCTTTGGTTGATGTTTCACCTTGTAGATGGACCATCATTGTGCGAGGTGTAATGTCTTTTGCTGCGAGATTATTATAACAGGTCTGTACGTCGTATTAGTTGCCTCGCACTTCGCCTACTCCGTGCTGTGTTGGGAACTTTATGGCGAGATGATAAATTGAAGTAACAGCTCGAAGTTCCCTAAGTGTTGGTCTTTCTAGTACAGCGTTAAATGCAGAGGAGCAATCTACAACCAAAAGTTGAGTCATTACTGTTGAAACTCTAGGATAAGTTCCAACATTAACCATCAACTCAATCATGCCCCTAGGCATTATGCTATCTCCAGTAAATCTGTAGAGTGGAGTGACAACAGGTTTCAAGTCATTGTCACTCAACTCCATCTTCTTGAAGGCGTCATAATATAGAATGTCGACAGCACTTCCTTTATCGACTAATACTCGCCATTATTGTGTGCTCTCACAATTGATTTTTATGACTAATGCATCATTGTGCGGGTAATGGACCTTCCTTGCATCCTACTCTGTGAAAGTAATGTCCATATCCAGTACCCGTAGAAGCTTTTATGGTCGCTGCTCTAAGTGCATGACATTGGTCAATGGCTGTTATCGAGCTTTTCGTGCATACCTATCTTGCACCATCTTCGAGTCTCCACCAACATGCGGTCCTCTAAAAATAGTTCGCACTTCGCGCTGAATTTCAGGAGGTCGCTGTTGGTTTTCTTCTCGCCTTTCATTGTTTTACTGGGTGTATTGCCGTAGTCGTCCCACTCTAATTAATCTTTTGATCTCATCCTTTAGGGCGTAGCAATTATTGGTGTCATGTCCAATATCATTGTGATACCGGCAGAACTTGTTTGGATCACGTTTTGCTCTTTCTCGTTTAATTGATTCTGGTTGACGATATCGCTCCTACTGATTTTTGACCGCATAGATATGATCTATGGGTGCACTTAGCTCAGTATAATTGTTGAACCTCATAGGAGCTTTTGGAATCTCCTGTTTCTTTAATTCGGGCTGTTTCTCAGCCGGCTGCTCGTTTTTTCTCTTGTTTAACTTCTTGTAATTATTATTGTTATTGGTCGTGGTCGCATCTTTAATCTCACCTTTACCTCCCTTTGTTTTATGAAGATTTTCGCGTGAAGATTCTACCCTCAGATGCCGACCAACATGTCGATAGAAGTCCTCGAGAGTTCTGCATTCTCGTTCAAGTAACTCTTCCTAGAGTTTAGTTTTGGCTCGCACTCCAGCCATCATCAGAGTTAAGACTCCTCCTTCAAGCGGGATGCTAACTTTTGCTAACTCTGAGGTAAAGTGATTAAGATAAGATCGCAGAGTTTCTTCTGGACCTTGTCGAATAGAAGACAGGCTAATTAGTCGAACGGTGAAATTTTTTGCAGCCTGAAATTGCCTCAAGAACGCAGTCTGAAGTTGTTGCCAAGACGAGATCGATCCAGGCTGGAGCCCTCGAAACCACTTCTTCACTGCTCCTGTGAGAGTTACAGCAAAACATCTACAATGTGCGAGATCATCGACACGATGGAGTTCCATCAGGTCATTGAAGCGATCTATATGATCCTGTGGATCAGTTTTCCCATCAAAAGTGTTTATGTTGAGAAGTTTGAATCCAGCAGGTAAGGCAGCGGGTCAAACTTCCTCGTTGAATGGCGATTGACGATACCCATCAGCAAGTTCATCATCCCAGCCAGCAAGCGCATCTAATGTGATCCTCAAGTTATGAACATCGATGTTTGGAGGAAGAGCATTATTTGGTGGCAAGGGTAGCCTTTGGTCGTTATTATCGTGACATAAGGCGTGTTGATCAGGCAGGATCTGTTGTGACTTTTGCGAGGATTCCATTGTAATAGTGTGATGAGATCGACTTCTGTCGTTATGATGCAATGTAGACTGCTCATGACTACGTTGCTGTTCCAAGTGTTGTCTCAGGTCTACAAGATTCCACCTTGGCTCCCTGCTAATCCTTTCGAAGACTCTCCTCGATTGACGATTTTGCTCATTGCTCAAGCGATCACGATTGATGGTCGCTCTTCGAGAAGGTTGTCCACGATCACGATCAGTGCTCGAACTCCCAATACCAGATTCTTGTGGTATGTCTGCAACCTTGCCTTTCCCCTTGGAGGTGCAATCTATACGACGCTCCTGTTGGGTTCTAGGTTGGTCGCGATCCCCTGCCTCTCGGATCTGAATTCCTCTCTCAGGTTGTCGAACAGGACGATCTCTAAGGCGTTCTTGTTGTGGTGGAGTCACCATCTGTCCTTTAGCAAGTCGTCGTAGAGAATCATTAATCTGATTAGTGATTTGTTAAAGGTTCACCAGTGCATCCTCCATGCAATCTTGTCTCTGAACCATGTTTTCCCCTGGTGTTGTCACGGCAGGTTGATCTTGAGTAGGATCGACCTGTGCAGCAGTAGCACTTTGAGGTTGACTTTGGCTGACTCTAGCATTTCTGGTAGTGTTCCTGGTATTTGTCATTATTGAAGAAGCGAAATTGACAAACTCTTTGCTAGAATAGCCTTCCTTCTAGCGCCAATTGTTGACGGAGGTTTTGTCAATAATGAATTTAATTAAATTGTGAGATGTGGCTTGTGTGTGAAAAGAATTGATAAAGCAAAGTAAATAAGGAGACAAGTATTTTATAGTGTTTCAGCTCCAAAAAAGATGAGCTTACGTCTACTGTTCTTCACTATTTTTTGGAGAATTATAAGAGTTCCTCTAAGTCTCAAGGTGAGAGCAAAGAAGGAATTACAGAGAGAGTATATAGTCCATTGTTTGTGGGATACGACTGTCCTCATCCAAAATTATGAGACTGAGCCCCCTTTATATAGGTGAGGGTGGCTTCAGGTTTTCCAATCTTTTGAATAGGAAACTACATAATAAAATACAATTTCGGGTAACAATATAATCGGGTAATAACTTAAATGGAATGACTAGTCGATCTTCATTCAGAAACTTGTTTCCCTTTCTTTATAAATTACCCATTTGATGAAACTTGAACTAGTTTCCTTTTTATGTTGGTCGCACCTGTCTCATTCGAAGGAGGTCGCATTTCAATCAAGAAAACACATATACGACCTGGCGCAACCTGATTGTTGACTTTCCTTTACTAGCATTGACTGATACGGATTTAAGATCGCATAACAACATGGACATACAAAATTCACACATAAAAGGTAAGTGGCATGTTCTTAACCACTTTTGTTTTTTTTTTTTTTTTATAAAAAAAAATAATGGAAAGGTTATAGGGGGAGAGAGGCATCTCTCTATATACCGGGGAAGTTTGGCAACCCGTATTTTATTATGGATTCTTCATGTGTGGATCGCCCAATAGAACTGCTACCGCAGTAGAGGCCACTCGGACTCATGACCTTAGGCTCCTGAGTCAAGGGCCTTAACCACCCGTTGTCTCATTCTATGGTAACACCTATGTGTTTTCAAAGTGAGGCCATATTATTAGATGATTGGTTTAAAAAAAGTACCTAAAAATCAACAAATGTCTCGAACTCAAAGAATATAGTCAAATGACCCAGTTAGTAATCAATAAACATATATACCAAAAGTGATCTCATGAAAACCCGTTTTATTATATAATTTAATGTCCATTAGTTAGTTAAGAGGCTTTTACACTTCTTTTTTTTTAAACGTTTATGAGTTTTATGGAATTTCAAAAAATGTATTTTACAATCATTAACGGGAAATCACCCTAATTAAGTAGTACATTTTATTTTTTTCTCTTAGTATGTCCATTTATAGACTTAGTATATTTTCATATTTATCACTTCTTACACTATTAACTATTAAACTCATCAAAACTCGTAATTTCCTGTAAATTAATGGTCATTTCTCAGTTAAGAGATTTTTAAACTATTTTTTAACCTTTATAGAGTTACAGAAAATGAACTTTACGGCCATTAACAGGAAATTACCCTTAAGTAGTATATTTGGTATTTTCTCTTGATATATTAATTTATGTACGTGGTATATCTTTATACATTATAACTATTACCCTCATTAAAACCCATAATTTGCTACAAAATTATTGTCAATTTGTTACTTAAGAAGTTTTTAAACTACTTCTTAATCGTTATGAGTCCATGAAATTTTAAAAGATGAATTGTATAGTTTCTAACAGGTAATTATGCTTAAGTAGTACATTTATTTTTTCTCTTAGTATATCAGTTTATGTACTTGCTATATTTTCATTCATAACATTTGTCTATTAAAAAAGTCATTAAAATACAAGTATGTAAACATGGTTATTTACCAAATCCAAATTAAAAAAATAAACATACACAAAAGTTCTCAAAAAAAAAAGAAAGAAAAATAATTATGCCACATCATTGTGTGTGACTTTTGTGTGAAAATTTTGTGTGTTTCTACCATTACTCAATAGAAAGCAAATAAATTTCAAGCATATATATACATATATATGGGCACCAATCCAATAGGTTTTTTTTTTTTAAAAATTTTTTATCATGCACATCTTTTCAAGAAGAAAGATCAAGAGAGAAAATTATTAAGTAATGTGTATTTATTGTTAGGCTTTTTAATACAAAACCCCTTAAACTTGGAATAATTTAGTAAAATTAATCCTGAACTCAATGTTTTAGAGCGAAACTCCCTGAAGTCCCCTAATATTAGTTCTATTAGAAAAAAAGAGTGTTTCTATTAATTTTTTTAATGGTTAAGTCCTCATTCTTTTATTTGTGGCTTTTAGGTATTCATTCTTATATTTTTCTTTAATTCTTTTTAATCTTTTCTGTCCAAAACTATCGTGAATTAGAACTTGCCCGAAACATGCTCATCTCAGGGGTAAAATTGGAAACAAAGAGAAATTATTATTTAAAAAAGTAAAAAAAGCTAGGTTATTGTTTTCGTTCAAGATAGAGAGAAGGAATAAGAAAAATTTATATAGTTCCAATATGGATCTACTTTGGTCTAAATATTCATATATCTAGAAGATAAGTATATAAATACTTGGACCAAAGTAGATATATATTGGAACCATATAAAATTTTGACAATATATGTCCTATAAAATTGGCAATAAATGTCCCATAAAATTAGAACAACAAATATGAAATTGGTAATATATGTCCCATAAAATTGGTAATATATTTATATACCTCTTTTCTAGATATATTAATACTTGGACTAAAGTAGATCTATATTGGAACCATATAAAAGTTTTCAATTTCTTATATTCGTCTTGAGCGAAAATGATAACACAACTCTTCTTTTTTCTTTTTTAAAATAATAATTTCTCTTTATTTTCAATTTTACCCCTGTTGAGATAAGTATGTTTTGAGCAAATGCTAATTAACAGCACTATTAGACAGAAAAAAATAAAAGAAATTAATGTGAAACAAAAATTAAAATATAAGAATGAGGATCTAAAATCTACAAATAAAAGAATGAGGACTTAAACTTAAAAAAAAAAAAAAAACTAATAAAAACACTTTTTTTTTCTAACAAAACTAATAATAGAGACTTCAGGGGGTTTTATTTTAAAAATTTGAGTTCAGGATTAATTTTATTAATTTGTTTCGAGTTCGGAGGGCTTTTGTATTAAAAAGCCTTATTGTTATTATTTATTTCTAACTATTCAAATCATAGTAGTCGTTAGATAATAATCTACCATTATCTAACCGCTAAAACAAATTACCTATACATAATTAAAAATTATACCTAATAGATTATGGCTCTATATATATATTAACAAGTTGCTTGATTTCCCTTAATATCGGGTCATTTCACCGTACTGGGCTTCCCAATTATGATGGAGTTTCTGATCTTAAGGCTTTGAGCGAAAGAGCTGAATTTTGGGCCATCTATATTGAATATCCATTTTTTAAATATTACAGCAAAGTGCTCAGATATATCAATTGATTATGCAATATATAGTAGTCTATCAAATATACTTACTATAAAAAATTGATATAGTAATTTATTTAAGACGAAGATTGATATATTGATGTTCACCTACGAAGTCTTCAATCTTATATACTCTTATTTTTAAGATAACAAATATTTTATTAATATTGATGATTCTACTTAAATATGTAAGGAAGAGGTTTAAACTCAAAAACCTAACTCAAGTTAATCATATTTTCAAGTGGATACATATGGACATACTCATATAACTAAGCTTAAAAAGAAACAATAGTAATACAATACTATTTCTAACTAGGAACCAAGATATATATTTATTCTTGTATCTGAATATTAATTACATTGTATATATTTCATCTTTGCATTAGCTTAAGTTTTTCAAAAGAACTTCTCAAATTTTATTACGTTTAAATTGGCAAAATATTCTTAGAAGTTTGAAAAAAGATACATGCTTCTCAAATAGCTTAGAGATCTTTCTAAATCCTCAAAAATATATTTATCTTCTTAAAAAAAAGGCCCAGTTTTTAGATGGATTTAAAAATGTGTAACATCCACTAAATTTTTATTATTAACTATCACTATGAACAAGTACAAAAGGTTTAGCTGCTTTATAAGATTTTGGTTTAAAAATAACCCGTGCTGTTTAGCAAGTTCACATACTTCATACTGAAAAACATTTTTATTTTTAAACAGAGAACGACACACAAAACCACCATTGCCATTTGATAATAATAATGATGACGATGAATATCAAAAACTATATTCGAATAAGAAACGCAGTGGGAATGGAATGGGTTTATTTCCCACTCCCGGAGGATGGAACTTGAAATATGAGTCACCAGATTCAAACCACCAACGAACCAAATTGGTCACTGCTTCTGACTTTTTTGGCAGAAAGTCGTTTAGAGATGAGAGCTAGTCTGATTTCATGATTGAATGCCTTAGGAAGCTGCATTTTCAACGCCCCTCACATATTCAGGTATATACCAAAATATCAATTCCCAAATTTTTGAATTTTTTTGGGTTAATATCACCAGGGTCCCCAACCTTTCCCTTGTGTATTGATTAAGTCCCCTTTTTTTTTCATAGGTTTTGAGTCCTAAACCTTACGATTTTGTATCACTTAAGTCCTTTATACCATTTTTCTATCAACTTTGCTGTTAAATGTGCATGTGCATCTCATGTGAATATTTTTCAAGGGGCTTTGGGGAATTTTAATTGCTATAAGAAGCCCTAATATCCTTTTTCTTTTTCTTTTTTTTTTTTCTTTTCAACTATAGCTGTGATTATTGCTTACTCAAAAAAAAAATCATATCTTTTCTTTTGTCCTTAAAAGTTTAAATTTTAAAGGAAACATAGATAGAAAAAGTAAATAGAAAATAATTAAAATTATTTTTTATATATAAAAAAGAAAAAAATAACTATATTTCAAAAACAATTTTTGGAGATATATTTTCATTAGTTGGTATTTATAGTGA
>JXTC01000321.1:340266-354915 GCA_002914845.1 Trema orientale | reverse complement strand
AAAAACACAATCCAACGGCTGGATTAAAAAGATCAAGCTTAAACTCAAAATACCCAAAAATGGCAAATTTTGATCCGGATAGTATGGGATCGAGATATATATACCTTGACGATTCTTGCGACGATACGAATCCAACGGGACTGGTTTGGAGTCAAATGGACGCCGGAATCTTCGCCGGCGACGAAAAAATCGAAATGGGTCAAAACGACATTTATGGCTTTTTCCGACGATCTGGTGACCAGCGGCAGCTGCTGGTGACTGGCGGAGGTGCGCAGTAGCTCGGCGGAGCTTCGCCGGTGAGGCTGGTGGCCGGACGATGGCCGGGCGGTGGTCGGCTGCCCTTCGCTCCTCCGTCGGCCGAGAGAGAGAAACGAGAGAGAGAGTTACAGGGGGGACGAGAAGAGAGAGAGAGAAATGTATATATATAATCTTTTTTTTTTTAAATCTGGTCAAAAGACCATTTTGTCCCTTAAAAAATAAGGTTATTACATTTGTTATGTTAACGGTGTTTAGTGTGTATACAACTGAAAGAATTCCGAAAAAACATTTAACCTTGACGAGAGATGTCATCATCCCGTTGAAGAATAAGACCTAAATAAATAAATTACCTCAAACGAAAAAGAAAAAACTCAAATATTACAATTGTCGTTTCTCGGCAGAAAATGAGCAAAAGATACCATTTTTCTTTTTGATACTTTTATTTGTTGGACAAAATACCATACAGGTATGCTAGAATTTTAACTGATATTGTTATTTACTCCCTCATATTGAAATTTCGTATATGCGTTTTTATTTTTTCAATTACGATATATCGTGTATCCTAATTTTTACAAATATAGTATCTTTGCCTTAATTAGAAAACAACACTACAATATACCCAAGGTATTGTGCAAAGATAAAAATGTAATTGTGTTAGAAATACTCTTAGCTAATAAAAGAGATTTTTTATGTTAACGGTATTTAGTGGGTATGCAACTGAAAGAATTTCGAAAATTCTTTCTCTATTATTCTTGATTTCAACTGGAAAAATTTCCTATCCCTAGTAATCAAATATGAAAAAAGAAATGTAATTTTTATCACATTTCTTTCTTCGTATTTAGAGGATTTAGACATTTGATAGAAAAACGGCTTCTTTTTTAATTAATGCGGTTTATTATCACGAGAAATTGGCAACTTTAAAACTGGGGGTAAACAATGCTATTAGCAAAAATGGGCAGTTATAGTATAGGAGGGGTAAAATCCCTCCTACATGTAGGAGGATTTTTCAAACCTTTAGATTAAATCAAAGGGATAATATAATAGAAGTTTAAGTGAATCATAGCAATAGGATTACTCTACACTCATCTTCCACAACTTTTCGCATTTAAATAAGGAAAAAAACTACAAAATCTAGACAAAGAAGAATTGTGGATTCAAGATAATCAAAGAAGAATTTACTAAAAAAAAGAAAAACCAAAGAATCCTCCTATAAATAATAAGTGGATGAAATATGGAGAATTAACTAAATAAATAAAAAAGAAGACAAAAAACATGAAAATCAGTTCTTTTTTCTTTTTTTTTAAGACAGTTTTAAAACTAGCCAGAATTGATTGAAAGAAACTTAATTAGAATTACGACTAAGAGTAAATTAATATATACATATATATATATCTAGCCTTGATTTTGCAAGGTTTATTATATATAGATAAGTAGAATTGGAATTACAGATGATTTATGGAAAGATTAACAATGCGTAAGATTCATTTGGGTAACAACGATTGTTGTTTGAATGATTTTTTTTTATTTCTATTTCTTCGGCTGATTTTTTTTCTTTTTGAGTAAATTCTTCTGGTCATTTTAAATCCCCTAATTCTCAGTCTTTTCCAATTTAAATGCAATACATTATTGAAGATGAGTATAGAATAATTTTATATGCTATAGTACACCTAAGCTTCTATTATATTATCTATTTGATTTAATGGACTTTCAAAAATACTCCTATATCTAGGAGGGATTTTACCCTTACTAGAATTCTCCTCGTAAAAAAATATGACTACGTAAAAATTTTCAAATGTGAGAGAGAGAAAATTTTCAAATGTGAGAGAGAGAAAAACAACAATAAACAAAAACGCTGGGCCGTCAGGTATTTTGTCGCTTTCTGTTTGTATTTTTAGAGATGCAATATTGACTATGAGCTTTGATGCGAACTTGAATTTTGGGAGAAAAAAAATCATTTTCAATCTTTACACGTTCATATATTTTTTTAAATGCATTTTTTTTTAACGGGATTCTTTTATAATATCTATATATGGCTATATAGCCACAGCAATATGCAACAGCTAATTAATTGTATAACTCAAGCAAAAAACCACTAAAAAAAAAAAGAATTCAAGCAAAAAAAAAGAAAAAAAAAAAAGAAGAAGAAGAGCTTATTGTAGGAAAAGGGAAAAAAATGGAAAAAGCAAAAGAAGAAAAAGTCTGTCCGAATATCTCTGGTATGCACACAGCATACTAATACCGCCTCTCGTAGAATAAAGGAGAATTCAAACAAGAGACTCGAGACGTGGCAACATATAATTTGCTAAAAAGTCGTCCGTGGCCCACGCCCACGTGAGATCCCAATATGAATAATAACCCAAATAAAAAGTTCCAAAAAACAAAAACCAAAAAAAAAAAAAGGAAGGAGAGAGAGAGAGAGAAGGCGTCTCAGTTTCCAGTTCCCACGTCGCTCGATCGCGTCTGTAATGTGAAATGTACGGAAACAAGAACGGTTCGAATCAACAGCCAATGGCGTCGATCTGCAGACGAGATGGGCCCACGAAAACGGGCTTACGTGGAGGAAGTTGAGAGGTCCGTCAGAAAGGGTTTGGATGGCCACATGTGACTGTATGGTATCCCATGTGTGTTATATATGGTCCGCCAGATGGAGACGGATTAATGAAACGGACGAGCGAGCGCGGTTATTGGCAGAGAAAAGAGGGTGAGGAAGTGAGGAGGTTACGTCAGAATTGCATGGACGCGTAGCACCAAACTCTGAACTTCGCCGCTTCAATCCACGAATCCAGACAAACCCCATTATGTCAAATTTCCAAAAAATTTGAATGTATGAAATACAAAATAAAATAAAACAGGTCCCCTCTCCCCACCATTACTTCTCCTTAATTTTTTTTTTTTAAAATAATTTAAAAAGAATTCTGTGTAGAGAAATTTCGAGAGA
Source organism: Trema orientale (assembly GCA_002914845.1). Lineage (NCBI taxonomy): Eukaryota > Viridiplantae > Streptophyta > Magnoliopsida > Rosales > Cannabaceae > Trema > Trema orientale. The sequence continues at coordinate 351,719 of JXTC01000321.1, read as the reverse complement.
TCTAGAGAGAGAAGGTATTCTTATTCGGCTCGACTACTTATGTGCTGTGTGCAGAGTCCGGTTCCTTTGGTTTTTCATTTACTTTTCTTTCTATCTGTATCTATCTGTGTTTGGTGTGTCCAAATTTGGAAAGGATTAATTAGCTTAGATTTAGAACATGCCATTTTTCATGTGCTTTCTAATGAGACTGAAATTTTTTTGTTTTTTTCTTTTTATAATTATTTTTGGTATTATTCGGACACCCGGGGCCATTTTTGTTCAGCATATGTACATATATTGGAAACCTAGCTAGCTAGCTAGATGTCATCGAGTTATACCATTTTTCATTAATATTGGTCAGTATTAAACCCTTTCTAATAAAATGTTAACTTTGAATAATAATGAAAAGCGTTTGTGTACAGATATCCAAAATCTCCTCAAGGAAATGTCACTAATAAAAGCACGAATCTATATTACTAGAATAACATTAATCTCTCTCGTGTATTTATACCAAGTTAAGTGATCTATATGAATTAATTATGCATGGGACATGCATATAATTATAATTAGCTAACGTTTTGTTCATATTTCAAATAAAAAGATCCAGATTTATGTATTTATTGGCTTAAATCTTCATTAATAAATAATAATAATCCTTGAGATAAGCCCGGTTCACTTAGTAATATTAATTTGTTTAGAAAAGTGGTGTTGGTTATGTGGACACGACATAGCTTAATTTTTGTTACTTCATAAAGGCAGAGGCACCGCTGCTGGCAACCATTCAAGTGGGAACGTATGGCGGGTGGCACAAAATCCGGAGTAAGGCTGAGAAAGTAGCGGCACGAGGTTTTGTTTTCTTCTTTCTTTGTTACTCCCTCTCTCTTGAAAACTGTCTTCTTATCTCTCTAAACCCACACGTTCTCTCTCTGAAAAAAACCATTTCAACTTATCCCAACTTAAAATACATAAAGGAACTTAAAAAAAAAAAATTGAGTGAAACTTCCCAGAAGAAACCAGAACACACATGGGGGTTTGAGTTTTTTTTTTTCCTTTCTTTTTTGGGAGAGAAAAATTTTAAGTTAGAAAGCATATATAGGAAATGATAGATATAATGTCTCTAGATTAGCTTTGCCGGAGTTGAGGCATACATGAGTATCTATCAATTTTATCTCTTCGATCTCCGCTGCGTAATACTAAATTATTTTGTTTTGATTTCGTGGTTATATATATAGCATAGAATTGGTTGGTCAGACTTACCCAATTTAATACTTGGATGTGTTATAGAGATTAGCGGAGAGAGGAAGTCACTTTCTTTGCTATATGGGTATAATTAATTGTTTATGTTATCTTTAGTAGTAGTACTGTTGTTGTTGTTGGTGATAGATGACCAGATGCTTTATGTTGCTTCTCTGTTGAGGATTTGATAGAAAAAGCGGGCCCTTCTATCCTTCTCGCTGCTTCCTTAATCAGATACAAAGCCTCATTTCACTTGCACTTATCCGTACCACATCTATATCTCTCCCTTTCTAGATACCAAACTATCCTATTTTTCTCTCTCTAAAGTCTATCAGAGACCCAACACAAAACCCTAAATGCGTTATTTTTATTTATTTATTTATTTATTTTTGAAAAAAAGAAGGAGATGAAGAGCTCTGTTGATACTCAAGGTCAAGATCTAGTACATGCAGGGGAAGATATTAAAAGAGAAAATCCTACTGCGTTTGGTGTTATGGATCATCAGGAAGAAGAGATCTGGCTTGAGAACGATCAAGATCAAGATCATGATCATCAAGATCTGCTTGATGTGAATGAAGCTTCAATATTCTACAGTGAGTTCCCTCCTCTGCCTGATTTCCCATGCATGTCGTCATCGTCATCGTCATCATCATCGTCGACTCCGGCCCCAGTCAAAGCAATCAACTGCTCGTCCTCGTCTTCCTCCGCATCCTCGTCCTCGTCCGCCGCCTCTTGGGCGGTTCTGAAGTCGGACGCAGAGGAAGACGTGGACAAGAACCACCACCGCCACCACCACCAAAATCCGTACAATAATAAGCAGAACGAAACCGAAACGACACCCGCGGCACTGTCGTCCACGGCGTCCATGGATTTCTCGGAGCAGCCGGGTGGGCCTGAAGGCCACACGGGAATCGATTGCATGGACATGATGGAGACTTTTGGGTACATGGATCTGCTGGAGACCAACGAGTTCTTCGACCCGTCTTCGATTTTCCAAAACGACAGCGTTGTGGATAATAATTTCCAACAAGAGCTTTTGGTTCCGCAAGAAGAATTAATAGATCAGCACGAAGAATTGATGATTGTGAAAGATAGCCAGAATGATGAGATGATGATGCTGATCGAGAATGATGATCAGGAGGAGGAGGAGGAGGAGGATAATAGCATCAATAATAAGGAGCAAGACGACATGGCCATGGTGTTCTTGGAGTGGCTTAGGTCAAACAGAGAGACTGTCTCGGCGGAGGACTTGAGGAGTGTCAAGATCAAAAAGTCCACCATCGAGTCCGCGGCTCGGCGTCTGGGCGGAGGGAAAGAGGCCATGAAGCAGTTGCTGAAACTCGTGTTGGAATGGGTCCAGAAGAACCATCTCCAGAAACGACGCCTCAAAGAAACGTCACCGTTTCGAGGTAATACTGGTGTTAGTAATAACCAATACGAATACCAATACCAAGACCCAAACCAAAACCCTAAACCTAATAATAATCTCAGCCCCAACGCCTTCACCCATGATCAGTCAAACAACCCTTGCTTCAGCCACTCACCCTGGACTACCTACGAGCCGGCCACGATGGTTGCTCCCTCGGCTTACCCTTCTCCGATGGTCGGGCTCATGGGCGTCGACCCGTTTACAAACGGGTCGGGTTCTAATACAACCAGTAATCTTTACACGCCGACCGAGTACAATACCAACAACATGCTCGACTCTGTTCAAACGTGGCCTCCGTCGCAGTTCGCTTTGGCGTCTCCGTACACCCCATTTCCGGATAGTAATAGTCTCCAAATAACGACGCCGTCTCCGCACGCACAAGCTTTCGCCGGGTACGGGGCTCAATACCCCTATCAGTATTATCATCACCAAGATGCAGGTGATCAACGGCTGATGAGGTTGGGCTCGTCGGCGACTAAAGAGGCTAGGAAGAAGAGGATGGCGAGGCAGAGGCGGCTATTGTCCCACCACAGGCATCAACATCATCATAATCATAATCATAGCCATCATCACAATCATCATCAGAACCAGAGTCATGTGGATCATGTTCAACATGCAAGGCTTAATGGGAGCAGTACTGATAATAGTTGCACCAGCATAGCCCCGGCTCAGCCGAGTCCCGGCAGCTGGGTTTACTGGCCTCAGGCGGCAGCGGCGGCCTCCGGTGTACATTCTCCGGCGCCGTTGATCCCTGGGATTGCGGCTGAGGTGCCGCCGTTACAGCCGGTAGATCGTACACAAACTCAGGCGCAGAGTAGTTATCAGGGACGAACTTCATCGGAAAAGCGTCAGGTCGGTTTGAGTAATGTTTTATTATTATTATTATTATTATTATTATTATTATTATTAATATTGTTAATATTTTTTTTTGGGAGGTATTTTTGAGTTATTTATATATGATTGACAATTGGGTAAATGTGTAGGGTTGGAAACCAGAGAAGAACTTGCGGTTTCTTCTGCAAAAAGTGTTGAAGCAGAGCGACGTGGGTAGTCTCGGAAGAATAGTGTTGCCAAAAGTAATTATTTTTCTTTGGTTAAAACGTTACTGTTTTATTAATATGTTAGAATTATACTACTTTTTTTTTAATTTAAATTTTAGTCAAAGTACTTTTGTTTTATTTGTTTGGTTTGCTCCTAGTAAGTATTAATGCCATGATACATTTTTGTTTTGTTTCATTAATTTCAGAAAGAAGCGGAAACACATCTCCCTGAACTGGAGGCCAGAGATGGCATTTCCATTCCCATGGAAGATATTGGGACTTCTCGTGTTTGGAACATGCGTTATAGGTATATAATTATTCTACTGTTAATAATCACTTTCTAATTAAGTTATAAAACACCCTCGATTTCATATCTTCATTATTCATCCTATTTTTCTACAAGAAATAATTTTTTTTATTTTAAAATTTTTCTTGTACTTGAATGGAGTTACAGGTACTGGCCTAACAACAAAAGCAGGATGTATCTACTCGAAAACACAGGTGGGTGTGTAGTACTGATACTGATCAATGAAAAAGCTTCAAGCAATTAATAATCTCCGCAATCAATATTATAATTATGTATACTTCCGAATCCTGATATATTTGTTAATTCTTTTTCATTTCTCTTTCCTTAGGGGATTTTGTGAGAGCCAATGGACTCCAAGAGGGGGATTTCATAGTCATCTACTCGGACATCAAATGTGGCAAATATGTGAGTACAATCCATAATATATACGTACAATATTCTCCAGTTATATATATGAATTTATTAACTTATCTAATTGAACTTACTAAAAATTTCAAAACACATTTAGATAGAGGGTGTAATGAATTTAACTTCTCTTGATATATATATTTATAGATGATACGAGGAGTGAAGGTACGGCAACAGGGTCCCAAATCGGAGAATAAACGGCCGGGAAAGTCGCAAAGAAACCAGCACACAAGCAGTTCAGCTGGGGCCAATAATAATACTGATAATTGTAATAACAATGGCTCCTCGTCTTCATCCATCACACAAAGAAAACAGTAAAGTTAAAAGCACAGGATCACGACCAACCTCTCGCTTTCTCTCTCTCCTACATGCATGAAGACAAGTGGACGAATGAACGGTCAGGATCTTATGGGGTTGGCTGGAATATAGTTTTATATATTCCATGACCACATCTCCCTTCTTTAGCTTGCATGTCCATTAATGCCTTTGGTTTCCGAGTCAAAACTCATGATCTGAAACAATTTTATAATAAGCAGGTTTTATACCATGACCGTAATATGTAAGCTATTGCTCCGGAGAGTACTGCATGGGAATATTTAGGTACAGTATAATTATTTTTAAGGGTAGACTTTGATGAGCACTGTATGTTTCGTGGGGTGTATTATTATGATCACGTAATGGATCGGTGCGGATCCATTCACAAATTATATATGTACTGTTGTATAATCCCTGTTATGAATTATATTATGTACATGAGAATTGTTGTTCTAAACTATGCTTGTTCGATGCTAGTATTCGATGTATATTAAAGCAGTATTCGATGCTCAACTTCGACACTGATGTCAATAATCGCTTGTTGAAATAAATTTGGCATAATAATTAAAAGCATTAAAATTGTACTTACGAATTTTGAATTCATTATCATCTTCATTTGTCTAGCTAATATTTAACTGATATCTTGGTACAGGGAAAACATGACGATTTGTGGTTGATTTATCTCTCAATTTTTTTTTTTTCCAGTGATATTCTAAAATCTGAGGCCTGTCTTGGTTAGTAAGAAAGCATATATACATGCACGAATATAGCTACAAACACAGAGAGTTTATAACAATATATTTTCAGCCGAAATAAAACTAAATTAATTGGTATTTAAAAAAATGAAGTAAGTGTTCCCTATTATAAACGAAAGGGTAGGTACCGAATCCATCACTATAAGCTAACTTCGATAAAATTAAAATAAAATTTCTATTGTTATTATTCTTTTATGTATATATGTATATACATATGAAGGCAGCTTATTTTTTAAAAAACAAATAATAAAAAAAAAAAACATGGGAGAGTGGGGATTCAAACATCGCAGAAACTCTACGTACATTGGGAGTAGGTAATAACCTAAAGTATGTTATCACTAGGCCATACCTACAACCACATGAGGGCAGGGGATTTGAAACTTCTATATCAGATATTCGAAGTGGAATGTTATTTCAAATAGCTAAGCTTTCGGCCACAAAATTTCTTTTATTTGAACAAAAATAAATTTCGTACTTTTTTGTTTAACGTAAAGATAAAATTTTTAGGCACATTTGATATAGGATTTGAATCCTATTCTTTAAATTCATAAACAGCTTTCATGTAGAAATTTGGAAGAAACTGTTTATAAATTTAAAGAATAGGATTCGAATTCTATACCAAACGCGCTCTTAGCTTGTTTGGGATTTAGAGAGAGAACATTCCACGTGTGGGTCTCCTCGGGTGTGCAACACGCGCCAATCCGATGCAAGCTGACTGAGATTTGATGGACGAACTCGCGCCTGGATCCTCTTCCTTCAGTTGCGCGTTTGGGGCTTGTTTCATTGGGTTTTTTCTTCTTTTTTTTTTAAAAAAAAATACAAAATCAGATTAACCTATCAAAAATAAAAATTCAAATTAAAACTAATCAACTTAAATTAAATTATCAAAACTTAAATAAATAAAAAATTATAAAATTAAATGAAACTAAAATATAAATACCTAATATTAAAAATAACATAAATTATCTAAAATCTATAATAAAATATACCCAAAGACATACATTTTAATAAGTAAAAGAGTATAAATAAATTTATTTTACTAATCACGTATCTTATCTGTGTATGATATCTATATGTAATTTTTAGTAAATTCTTGTGCTTCAGTTTTTACAATTTTTCTTGAATAAGAGCAATGATATGGATACCAAAATTTTGTACTAAAAACGATGATGTGGCATACATTTCAACCCATTCTCATTTAAAATGGGACCACACTATTTAAAATTAGTATTAATTATATTTTTGCACTTACGTTTTGATTGTTATTTAATTTATACTTTGTGTTTTTGTTATTCTCAATATTCACCTCCAAATTTGAAACTTGTAATAAATTTATACTTTTTTTGGGTCAAACACCAATTTTGATAATTGAGTTTAGCAAAATGCCATTTTAAACTTTAAAAATATATATTCTAATACTGAATTTAAATTTAAAAATAATTAAAATAAATGGAAAAAAGAACAAATATTTAAAAAATGAAAAAAAAACCACAAAAGACATCTATTGAGACGATATTCTCATTATTGTCTCAATAGAGGTTTAGTCAAACCAAAAGTCAATAAAAACTCTATTGGGATGAAAATTGTCGTCTCAACAACGATTTATTAAGACGACATATTTTTCTAGTCACGGGAGTTTTTGGCACGATTTAATTGCACAAAAAAAAAAGAACACTGTAAAAGCTATTGGGGTGACAATTGTCATCCCAATAGGTATATACTTTTTTTCATAATATAAAAATAAAATGATAATTATATAGGTAAATAATATTATCGTCTATTGGGATAACTTTATTTCTTTGTCAGATGACTCAAGAAAATTTAAAAATTTGCATATTTTTTTACCGCACAAATGTTCGGAAAAATTAAAATTTTGCCAATATATCTATTGGGGCGACATTTTTCACCTCAATAGGTACATATGTTGCCCCAATAGGTGCTAATCGAAAATTTGAAAATTTGCACAGTATTGTTTGTATTGCCAAATTTTCAGAGAAATTAAAATTTTGACTTCGTATTTATTGAGGTGATATATCTCGCCCTAATAGGTACATATGTCGCCCCAATATGTGCCACGTGAAAATTTGAAAATTTGCATGGTATTATTTGTACTGCCTAAATTTTCAGAGAAATTAAAATTTTGACTTCGTATTTATTGAGGTGATATATCTCGCCCTAATAGGTACATATGTCACCCCAATATGTGCCACGTGAAAATTTGAAAATTTGCATGGTATTATTTGTACTGCCTAAATTTTCAGAGAAATTAAAATTTTGACTTCATATCTATTGGGGCGACACATGTCGTCCCAACAGACATAAATGTCATTCCAATAAGTATTACACAAAATTTTGAAATTTTGCGCAACTTTTTTTATCCTGCACAAAAAATTATCGTCCCATCTATTGGAAGGATACTGTTACGTATTGGGGCGACAATGTCGTACCTATAGCTCTAGAAACTTATAGGATGGTTATGACCCTACTTTTTTCCTCACTTTTCATTTTCCCCAAGTTTCTCTTCTTCCTACTATTTCTCTCTTCTTCTTTGTTTGAACCGGTCTCTTCTCTTTCTCTCTTCCTCTCTCTTTTTCTATAGATTTCCTCGTCAAATCTCTTTCTTTCTCTTCCCCCTCTAAATATTGCTGTCTCCATCTCTTTCTCCCTCGAGCTCTTTGTTGCCGCCTTTTCTGCGCTCTCTCCGTCACCCTTACTTCCACCCCGCCCATCCTTATAGGTATGTATCTATATATTATAACATTATTTTTGTTTCTTTTATTTGTTTTAGTTTACTTTTAACTTAAATTTAGTAAATTTTGTAATATTTTAAAATTTTTAGTTTTGAAGAAATTGGAGCATTTGGACATAGGTTTTCAAGATCTTGAGGTAAGTACTTTTTGAATTTTTACTCATAATTTTTTGAACTATTGTGGTTAGTTTTATTCATATGTTGGATATTGGGAATTAATATTTGTGATTGTGATTTATTTATGGATATTGGGAATTTACGTTTGTGATTTGTTTATACAGTGATATTAATTTTGGTTAATTTGTTATTATTTTGATTAGATTATTTTATGCTTATTAATATATTTCTGTAGATAGAAAAAGAATATGTTTATGTTCATTTAGATATAACAATAATATATGCATGAATATGTTCTAAATAATAAAACATTTTTTAAAAAAAATTAAATTAGCCACTGGGGCCACATAGGTATTTCTTTTTTTTTTTTTTTCTCTTTTCGTTCAAAAAATTTATTATTTCGTTTAAAAAAATTATTATCTAAAAAATATCTATCGGGGCGACATATTAGGATGACCTATTGAGGTGACTTTGTCGTCCTAATAGGCTATTATGGCAACATTATGGTCTTTTTGGACGACAAATGTTACCCCAATAAGCTCTTTTTCTCATAGGTGTTTTTGTTATTCTCAACATTCACCTCCGAATTTGAAACTTGTAATAAATTTATACCTTTTTTAGGTCAAACACCAATTTTGATAATTGAGTTTACTAAAATACTCTTTTAAACTTTAAAGATATATATTCTAATACTTAATTTAAATTTAAAAATAATTAAAATAAATAGCTAAAAGAACAAATATTTTAAAAAATAATTTAAAAAATGAGAAAAAAACTTCCAAAATTTAATTTTTTTTTTTAAACTTTTTTTTCATTTTTTTTTTTTTTCCTTTTGGGTTTTTTTTTTAAACTTTTTTTTTTTTTTTTTGAGGGTATTTTAGTAAACATAGTTATTAAAATTGGTGTTTGACTCAGAGAGAGTATAAATTCGTTACACATTCTAAATCTGAAGGTCAATGTTGATAATAACCAAAACGCAAGGTATAAACTAAACAAGCAGTCAAAATATAAGGTATAAAAATATAATTATCACTTAAAATTATGTTGCTAAAAATGATGGTACATCACAGATGTAAGTTTTTGGTAACAGATTTTAGTGTCACAATTTTTACTTTTATGAGTAATAAGGGAAGCGTATGTATACATAATTGTAGTTTTATGTATACATATATTTTTGAAAGGGTTGTATATGCTCTTTTTAAACCTACAATTTATTTTGATAAAAAAAATAGTATTTATAAGAAATGGTCATTTTTTAAGATTAACTTAAAAAATGATCGATTTTTAACCTATTTAATAAATAACCGTTTTATAATTTTATTTTGATAAATGATTATTTTTCAGTTGATCTATTTTTTATAAAGTAAATCAAAATTTGAAAAAGTAAATCAATTTTCAAAAAATAAATCAATATATTTTGATATACTAAATATGAAAAATGACTATTTTTTANATATAATTATCACCTAAAATTATGTTGCTAAAAATGATGGTACATCACAGATGTAAGTTTTTAGTAACAGATTTTAGTGTCACAATTTTTACTTTTATGAGTAATAAGGGAAGTGTATGTATACATAATTGTAGTTTTATGTATACATATATTTTTGAAAGGGTTGTATATGCTCTTTTTAAACCTACAATTTATTTTGATAAAAAAAATAGTATTTATAAGAAATGGTCATTTTTTAAGATTAACTTAAAAAATGATCGATTTTTAACCTATTTAATAAATAACCGTTTTATAATTTTATTTTGATAAATGATTATTTTTCAGTTGATCTATTTTTTATAAAGTAAATCAAAATTTGAAAAAGTAAATCAATTTTCAAAAAATAAATCAATATATTTTGATATACTAAATATGAAAAATGACTATTTTTTATATAATTTTCAAAATTTGGCTATTTTGCAAACTATGATCCAAAATTCGGCCAAGCTATGGCCAAAAGGGAACTTATAATTACATTGAAGAAAGAGGAAATTTGATTTTTTATGGTAATTTTTTGAAAAAATTGAAAAATTCTGGATTTTGAAATTATTTGAAAGATCCTAGATTTTAATTAGAAAAATACTATTTTTATTAAAAGTATTTAAAAAACATCATCTTTTATTAATTTATGAGATACTTGAAGTAACTAATCAAGTTACCCGAGGTAACTTGACCGGTTACCTTAAGTAATTAGATTGGTTACCCAACGTAACCTAACTGGTTACTAGAGCTGACAATTTGTGACACGACACGACAACATGACTCAAAACCCGCACGAAATTAACGGGTCTGGGTTTAGCTTAATCATGTTCATATCGCGTTCGGGTTTGAGATATTGACCCGTTTAATTAACGGGTCATGTTTGGGTTAAACCCACCAACACGAAAAATTACCTGTTTAGTAAACGAATCGTATTGTGTCGTGTCATAATTTTTGACCCGTTTATTTTAAAGAGAAATTTAGGTGGATGAGCAATATTTTAAATTTGATTAAGTAGATATTCACTTTTTAAATTTTATAGCTGAATGCCTAGGTTTATATAATTTTATACTTGTTAGATAACATATCTACCAATTTCAGTTACTGTATTAAAATGTACTGGGTATATAATTTTTATACTTAGTATATAAAATTTTACACTTGGTATATAAATATATATATCGGATATTTTGCTATAACATTTGATAAAAGGGATATTTACTTGAATTGGACCCAAAATTTGGTCATATTTCTATAAGACCCTTTATTAAATGGGTCATGTTTGGGTCGTGTTTGCAGGTCACGTGTCATGGGTCAATATGACCTGCTTAGTAAACGGGCCGTGTCGTGTCAACCCGTTTATAAACAGATCGTGTTCGTGTCATAATTTCTGATCCGTTTATTAAACGGGTTGTGTTCGGGTTGAGCATTTACCTGTTATACATATACATCGACACGACACGAACAGACCTGTGGACACGAATTGTCAGTTCTACTGGTTACCCCAAATACCATTGAAAAATACTAATTTTGAAGTTAAATTGGTATTTTTTTAAATATTGATTAAAGTATTATTATTCGAAAAAACTTTTAAAAAGTGATATTTTTTGAAATCAATTCGAGACATTTTAAAAAAATTGACCTGTC
>JXTC01000321.1:303579-330490 GCA_002914845.1 Trema orientale | reverse complement strand
AAATAAGCATATGGATGGTGTTATTTATTTATGGGGAAATTAGACATTATACGGTATTTCAGAAAAAAAAAATTTGAAAAATACGGTGGTTTATGTTTTTTTAAGATGTGGTATGATTTTTATTAGAAAAATACCATTTTTTAAAAAATATTTAGAAAAATAACATTTTTAAAATAGTAACTAGCTTCTGGTAACTACTTTCCAGAAAATAGTAATTATTAAGCAAAGGTATTTATAACTGGTATATAGCTAGTAACCAGTAACCAGTTTCTAAAAACCGGTAACCAGTAACTATTCTAAAAATGGTATCTTTCTAAATTTCTATAAAAAAAGATATTTTTCTAATAAAAGTTGTACGAAAATTAGAAAAAAGCATGACTTCCGTATTTTTATAATTTTTTTTTAGTTTTTGTAGGTAAAAATATTAGAAACTCTTTATTTATTATTGCTACAAGAAATTTGATTTAATATGTAAAAATTTCAAAAAAAAAAAAGAAAAATCCTAAGTTTTGAAATTTTTTGAAAAATTCTAAATTTATTTAGAAAAATACTACTTTTAAAAATATTTAAACAAATACCAATTTTTATAAGATAAGATACTTGAGGTAACGAGTCTGATTACTTTAGGTAACTCGATTGATTACCTCGAATACTTTTAAAAAGTACCAATTTTGAAGAAAAAGTCGTATTATTCTAAGTATTTTTAAAAAGTGTTATTTTTTGAATAAACTTTTAAAAAATAATATATTTCTAAAAATTCAGGAATTTTCAAAAGGTTTAACCGATCCGGGTTTTTCAAGCTTTCAGAGTTCGGGCTTTGTTTTTTTTTTTTTTTTTTTTTTTTTTTTGCGGGGGTTTGTGAAGTTGTAGAATTGGAGTTTCCAGTCTTGAGTTCTAGGCTTAACCTCTGTTTTTTTTCCAGACGAGAAACTGAAAATCGTTTCAAAATTATCGATTAAAAATTCCTTTTTTATGCTATATTACAAATAAAGGGTTCATTCTCAATCTGAATTACCTGTATAAATTTCAAAAACTTTCTTCTCTGCAAATCATCAAATCAATAGGGAAAAAGGATTAAATGGCTGCCTCAGCCTCTGCTATATTACACGGCCTATATCTCATAACCCCATACCACTCAAAATGTAGCAAAACCCTAAGCCGCTCTGCGTTCCTTTCTTCAGGTTCCTTTCTGTGTTTGAAGAAGCAAACGTTTCTTCCAGAACTCCGCATTAAGAAGAAGAAGAAGCAGCTCAGGACCCAGAATTCTCCTTCCCTTCCTCCTCTAGTATTTGCTGCGCAAACCAACTTCTTAAAAGGTTAGCTTCCTGGGTTTTGTATATATATATATATATATATATACACACACACATTTGTATGACATAGTTGCTAATGTTATTTTCTGGGTTTTCTGAATTATATTTTCTATTCCTATTTGGAAAGATGGGCAGTGGGCATCACATCACTGTATGATAATAAATTATTGGTGGAACCAGTGATTTTTTTTCAAGCTTTTTTATGTGATACATCATGATAAAAAATTTATGATAAATCTCTATGTATAAAATTTATGATAAATCTTTATGTATAAAGATTTGTGTGATACCACAGGTAGCCTTATGTATAAAAATTTATGTTTGATTCATGATGAATCGTTATATTCCAAATTTTGCAATTGAACTACCTTTCAGCATTGGCTTTAGTTAGTCCTTTTCCTGCTAGTCCATGCTCATTGATTCGGGTAGCCAAATAGTTACAAAATTTAGAGTTGTGTTTCAACTTTGTTTGCTAACTACTAGTTCTGATCATGTGAAATTAGTTATTCAAACAGCATGGAAGGTTGCGAGGGATGGAGTTGAGGCAGGAACCAATTTGGTACCCGTAAGTTGTTGTTTCCCTGAAACGAAAATTTTGTTCTTTTATCTTTGTTGCAGTACAAAATTTGATAGTCGTTTTGAGTTTTTCGTCTATTTTGTTAGGATTCGGTACCAAGACCGATAGCGAGGATATCTGTGACGGTAGTTGCCTTGACCGTGGCACTCTTTGTTCTCAAATCCTTCTTGTCAACAGCTTTCTTTGTGCTGGTATGGTGTCTAGTTCTTTCCTCTTCTAAGTGTTCTATGGATCAGGTTTTTAATTTCGACTTCTGTTACTGCTTGTAGATCGTCTTTTCTCAGTTTAACTGAAAAATAATATTCAAGCATCTAGGTGGAAGTGAAATAATGTCAGGGAAAAAAATGGTCTTAGAGTTGGAGAATGCTTCATTGAAGATATGACCATCTAAGTTGTGAAGATTTAACTTGAAAATAGGAGAACTCATAATGTAAACTTAAGCACGAAGATGTTGGGAAAAAAAATCACCTTCCCACTTGTGACTTTTCGTATGTGTGAATGATACCGTATACGTGAATGAAACTGTATATGTGAACAATGATTTCCGAAATAAATACAGGAATAAAGTAACACAACAAGATACAAATTTACGTGATTCATCCAACTTAGACTGCGTCTACGGAATTACTACAGATCTTTCACTATAGGGAGAAAATTTGTTACAAGTGTCTACAAACACTCATTCACAATCCTAATCTCAAATACACCCAAGCACTCTTTCTTATAAGTATTTTCTCACTTACACCTTTCGCTGACACTCTTTGAAATCTCCTTTTACACAAAGAAACTATACTCTCTTTGAAAGGAGAAACAAAGAGAAAAGAAAGGATTTAATCAGAGGAAATACTTAAATTGTTTCTGATTTTTGGGATGCTTTGATGAAGCTAAGGAGGGGAATATTTATAGCAAAACTCCTCCTCTCCTTGTTCAAAAAAAATGCTTATGAACAAAAGTTCACAAATGTAGATGGACAAAAGTCCACAAATGTGGATGGACAAAAAATCCACGAAGGTGGCTATCCATTCTTTTTGATCTCAACAAGTAGAAGGTAATTTTTTTCCCAACAACTGGTATCAGAGAGACAGGTTGTGGTCGGTCCTTCGGCGCACTAGAACTTGGTGGTAGTCTAAGAAGTTTTGTGCATGGAGTTGTGTTCTAGTGGGAGCATTTGAACCCTCCAGGGTTCTTGGCAGGTTTCTCATGCAAGAAAGTGCAGAGCAATGTGTCAAGAATCAAGTATACAACTTCGATCAGAGCTGATTTTGAGAAATTTGACGGCAACATCAACTTTGGCTTGTGACAAGTTCAAGTTAAGGATTTGTTAATTCAATCTGATCTGCACAAGGTTTTGAAGGGAAGAGATATTTCTGAAAAAGCCAAAATTAGCGATGAGGACTGAGAAGATCTAGACGATAGAGCTACAAGTGCGATACGGATATGCTTAGCAAAAAATATTCTGGAAAATGTGCTTGGAATATCTACGGTCAAGGAACTCTGGTAGTGTACCTGAAGGAGTAGTTTCATACACTACGTATGAGTGAAGGTATAATAATATCATATCATTTAAGTGTCCTAAATGGCATCGTTTCTAAATTGGAGACTATTGGCGTTAAGACTGATGACGAGGACAAAGCGTTGCGACTCATTTGGTCTCTTCCGTCTTCCCATGAGCATATGAAGCCAATTTCGATGTATGGAAAGGAGACTGTGATTTTTTCAGAAGTGATGAGCAAACTCTTTTCTGAAGAAAGACGGTTGAGCAAGAAGTAATGTATCATCCGAAGGTTCAGCATTGACGGTCGACAAAAAGAGAAGAAACTTCAACAAGAAGAATATCGTCTGCTGGACGTGCGGATAGGCGGGGCATGTAAAAGGAAATTGCACAAAAGGTGAAGCGAGTTCGGCTGGATGCTCCAAGTCTGATGAAGCTGCTAATATTGCCTTCTATAATAGAAGCATAGAAGATGCTCTGTGATAAGAAGATGTACATCTTTATGGCAATGTCGCTGATTTTTAAAATTACCATGAAAGATGATGTATAGTAGCGACAAATTCGGGATTCACAAGTTTGCACACGGGCATTAGTTTAGCGTTAATGCAAAGTGGGTGATGAATGATGTCGATGGCTGATAGACTTCCAGAAAAGCCAAACATGGGAGTCAACACCATAATGATCAGCAAGGTTCTTTCCACATGAGCCGAGATGAAATTCTTAGAATTCATCAATTCTAAATGGTATACTCATATGATGGAGTATGATTGTCGGTAAAAACAATGATAGCAATATAAGCTATGAGATGAGCTGCTGCATTGATCGTGTGTGAAGACACGATAAGAATCATATCCTCAAGTAGGAGATTGTTAGATCAAAAAGAATGGGCAGCTACCTTTGTGGATCTTTTGTCCATCCACATTTGTGGATTTTTGTCCATCTACATTTGTGAACTTTTGTCCACGAGTATTTTTTTTGAACATGGAAAGGAGAGGGAGAGTTTTGCTATAAATACTCCCCTGCTTAGCTTCATCAAAGCATTCCAAAAATCAGAAGTAATTTAAGTGTTTCCTCTGATTAAATCTTTTCTTTTCTCTTTGTTTCTCCTTTAAAAGAGAGTATAATTTTTTTGTGTAAGAGGAGATTTCAAAGAGTGTTAGCAAAAAGTGAGTGAGAAAATACTTGTAAGAAAAAGTGTTTGAGTGTATTTGGGATCAGAGTTGTGAGTGAGTGTTATAAACGCTTGTAACAAATTTTTTTTATATAGTGAAAGATCCGTAGTAATTTCGTGGACGTAGTCCAAGTTGGATGAACGAAGTAAATTTGTGTCTTATTGTGTTATTTTATTCCTGTATTTATTTCGGAGATAACTGTTCACGTATACGATATTATTTATGTATACGACACTATTCACACATACGGCACTATTCACACATACAAAAAGTTACAAGTGGAAGGTGGTTTTTTTTCCCTAACAGAAGAATCATTTGATGAAGTCAAGTTAATCAAGTTTTAAAGAGTTATTATTCTGCAAACTTGTATATATTTTTTTTAATCTGACATGTTATGTGGTTCGCGAAAATCAAAACCTGCTCTTAATTAATAAAGAATTCAAATTATCCTGGTAAAGAACTTCTGTCTTCTTCTATACAGTATTTCTATGCATTGGCTCGGTTATTTGGTCAAATGCATGGATTTATTCTGGCAATTATCATCTCAGAATCTTATGGACACTGGAGATATGCATGCATGATATAGCATTTCTGGCAGAATTAAGCTTTCTGAGAGTCTAAGTGGAGATTAACCTTTTGAGCCTTTAGGAGACATTGTGACGTGGTTCTTCAGAATCTTATTCGTCTTTTAGACCATATGATAGCTTTTTTGTTCTGCTTTCGTAATTAATTTTGTTTTGGGGAAAATGTAGCAGCATCATGTTAACATATGATTCAGCCGTCTTCTTCACTGCTCTCTAGGAACAATGGGTAACATCACACTACAAGATCATCTCATAGTTATAACAACATTTTGAAAAGGGGGTGGAGAGTGTGGTGAATATATTCTGTCATATGCTTTTCAAAACTGTGGCTTTATCTTTTGATGGTATTAACTATTGTGTGAAACAGGCCACTATGGGACTTGTATACTTTACATTCATTGCTTTCTATAAAGATGAAGGACCCAGAGGAGGCGAAGACACCACCTCTACTAAAGACACTCCTACCTCTTCTGAAGACGCTCTAGAAGAAGCTAGAAGAATCATGGAAAAGTACAAGTAGGCACAGGGCACACAGAGCAAATCTAGTTCTTGCTCATTCAAATTCAATTTCCCAAGGAGAAACAGGGGATGCCTGCGAGACAAACATTCTAATATGTATAGGTTCCTCGTTTAATTGCTAAAGTCACATCTCTAAGCTCTGTATAGCTTTAAGAGGATGAAAACGGGGTTAGCTTTTAGTCTGCAATCTCATTAAGCAGTTAGCCTTCTGAATTATAAAAATTTATACTAAGTAGAGCCTTAGAATATCTTCTTGGGGCTTATAAATCAAAATCATGTTCTCTGTCCTTTTTGCTTTTTTTTTTTTTTTCCTTGGAAGAATATGTTATGGTATCTCAAAGTAAGTAGACGTGTAGATTATATCTTTCTCCAGCTCTAAGCACAGGAACTTTGGACTTTTATTTCCTTGGCATCCTAACATCGGTGGACGGGATTCATCTTTATTCGTATGCCTTTCATTGTGTTCTTATAATGCTAAGAAATATGGATTACAGTAACTTAAAATTTCTGTGTTCAAATTTGATCTATTCAGTGTTCCATACTAATGATACACCGCAGTCCTTCCCCATTCAACATGTACTCGAAAGCCTTGTTTATCTCTGAGAAAGGTACTTTGTGGGTTATAAACTTCTCCAGTTGCAGCTTCTGTGGGAACAAGGAAAGGTTTTATAGTAAGAAAAACACCCAGAAAGAATACCCCAGTAACGGATGAAGAATTTAAGGTTTACCTTGCTCATGTACATGTCCACAACTGATGGAAGGTCAGTACGAGGTTTATAGTTCCCAAAGAAAGTTCCTTTGAGTGTCCTTTCGTTTAGAACGTTAATGGGTTTAGTCATGAATACTGCTTCCTTGTTAGGCACTCCCACAAGCACAGCGACTCCCCATCCCTGTGTTATGTCCCCCCCCAAAAAAAAAAAAAAAAAATCAAGAACCTGAAAGCTGAAACACAAACTTGACTCCCATTTTCCCTTCCAAAATCGAGTTATTAATCCCGAGAAAGAGAGAGTTTTGAGATGTGTCGCGCTACTCTTTTCAATACTCATTAGGGGAGCTTAGCCAAAATCTCACCCTCATAGAACTATACAATGTGAATAAGGAAGACAACTTTGTGTTATTCCAGAAACTTACATCATGAACGCATTCAAAAGCAGAGATCATGGCGTTAACGTTGCCAGTGCACTCTATGCTCCTATCAACACCACCATTAGTCATTTCTGCAATAACCTGTGGATTTTCGAACAATTATTCGTGCGAATGTAAATCAATGGCATGTAAATACGTTGAAGAGTTTACAGGAATGGAAATCATTTTGTTTTGCACCTCTTGAACTGGTATGTCATGCTCTTTCGGATTCACAAACTCATTCACTCCAAATTTCTTGGCTGATATCAGAGAAAAGTGAAGCATGAGAAAGTATTAACTTTTGTTGTCCCAAGACAAAGATACCAAATATTTACCTTCTTCAAACCTCGAAGGGTTCAAGTCAACCCCAATAATCCTCGACGCCCCGGCAATTCTTGCTCCCTCAGCAGCCTAAAAATTTCAAAAACAAGTTCTTATTAGCAATAAACTAAGAGAGAAAAACTTGAACCAAATTTAGACAAAGCATACAGCCAGGCCAACAGCTCCAAGTCCAAATACAGCAACCGTGGATCCCTTCTTCGGTTTTGCAACATTCAGAGTTGCACCCAATCCTAAAGTTTCAAAATCATTTATCATCACGACTTCACATTATTCCATAAAGAAATAAGTAATGAGCAAAACAAAAAAGAATTTCGAGTGAGAGAATAAAACCTGTTGAGATGCCACAGCTGAGAATGCAGACTTTGTCTAAAGGGGCTAATGGATTGATCTTCACTAGACAACCAGAGTGGACAACAGTGTATTCACTGAAGGTTGATGTGCCCAAAAAGTGACTAATAGGAGTGCCCTTAATGGAAAATCTGGATTTGCCATCACTAAGCATGACTCCCCTGTCTGTGTTGATTCTAAGAAGGTCACACATGTTGCTTTCCTCAGATTTGCAATGCCCACATTCCCCACATTCTCCTGTGAAGACCGGAAGCACGTGATCTCCGGCCTTGAGGTCCGTGACTCCGTCCCCAACGCTCTCCACAATTCTGTATAATCATTTATCATAGTGTAGACTAGGCTATAAAAAATTCAAACCCACAACTCCAACAACCATTTTATATCAAACAGGTTTCTATTTGATATAGGCATATGGTAATTGATACAAGATATTGTGAGCTCACTACAATAAGTTGTATAAGTATACTTATAATGAAAAACATACCCAGCTGCTTCGTGACCAAATATGCGAGGGAACAAAGGTGTCTGGCCCTGAAAATGAAGCGAAAAACCAAAGGTGGATATTGGAAAATTAACCTTTATATACCGAGAGGAAGGCCTCCACAGATGTCAAACCCATAATTCAACAAAAGGAAAGCTGAACATTAGTTTTTGAAGCCTGCTACTGCTAGTGTTACAAAACCCCAAACAGACAATGACCCTTTAAAAAGGAAATACAAATAATGAAATTCATTAAAGAGAAAATGTTGCTAACCTTGGCTTCCCAGAAGTACAGATCAGTGTGACAAAGAGAAGTGTACTTCACCTTGATCCTGACTTCCATGGTCTGTGGTGGAGCAACCTCCACACGCTCCATCATTAATGGCTTCCCTGCCTCCCATGCAACCGCCGCTGCTTAATCACAACAAGAAAACCACGTCTTGGTCAGACTCAATGAAGGAAATAGATAATCCAATTGTTGATTTAAGCCAGAAACCACAAATAATAGATCAACAAAATCCCATTTAGGATTTCTTTTTTAGAAGAAAGTACAATGAAAAAAATCAGAAGAAGCTGATCAAATGGGTGATAAATTTCGCTAATACCTGTACAGGGAATCACAAGGCCAGCGGTACTGGACATGGCTCTCTCAACTACTCCACGATGAAAGAAGCAAGGATTTTGGTATGAGGTTAGCAGCAGCTTTGGAGTAAAACCATTAACAAGTACCAAAGATCTTATCTTGTTGTACATTATATAACGCATGTGAACTATGGACAGTACAGGGTGTATAGTCAAAAACAAGCAACTTTTTTTCCTTATTGGTTGAATTAGTCAGAAACCATTGAACCAAATTAGATTATGGCAACGTCTAAAGATAATGATCCCTTATATATGCAAATGTGATTCTCACTCCCACCAATCACTATATCTTGTTTCAACTGTAGTGTAGATTTTTATTTTGTTCTCTGTCTGCTTAAAAAGGTGAAAAATATCACCTTTTCACTATTTAAGGTTGCTGTTAAGTATTTTCCGAGTGAAGAAAACAACCGGCTGCCCAGAGTTTTTGTGGCCAGTCCAGCGTTATGCTTAACTTGGTTTAAGTTATATAGAAATCGTAGAAATTAAGAGGAGTTTTGATGTAGCTTATTGCTTAATTTATTCCTTTCTTTCAACTTTTATTCTTTCCTACAATGCATAATTGTACACATAATTAGGTTCTAACAAATTATTTTCTTTTCTACAGTGTAACTGTAAACGTTTGGATTGGCAGAATTTTATGGGACATATCATATGTTCTCTAATATCCTTTTCCTTCTCTTTAACTCTCCGTGAGATTTGATATAATAACGTGTCTATATTATATTTTAACGATCAGGGGGCTCTTGATTTTGTCTGTTTATAAGTGAAGAGATCCTGTTGCACGGATTGCTCGCGGCCGAGACCTATATATAGGGTCATATTCAATCATAAAATGGGTTATTTGTCGTAGATGTGAAAATTCGGGTTGGGAAATAAAAACAGGCCAGGTCAGGCGTCTCCTTTTTATTGTTATGGATATTCCCGCTTTAGGGCCCACTAGGCCAAGGAGCCTGACCCTAATTATTTTTTTATAGAAAAAAAATTTACGTGGATAATTAATTTTTTAAATTGATTTGAATAGATGTTCATGTTTTAAAAGTTATAGCTAAATGTCTATTTCTTTTAAAGTTTTAGTTATGGAATATGTTTTATTTATATTTTTATCGTTAAGTAAGTTGGACATTTAGCTATAAATTTTTGAACTTTGTTATATACAAAATTTTGGGCAAAAAATGATCAAATAACTAGTTAGCCCGTTTTTATATTAATTTTTTTTTAATTTTTCTAAAAACACTTCTACCTAAAAAAACAAAAAAGAATTAAAAAAATACGGCGGGTTAGACTTTTTTCTAATTCTCATACCACTTTTTTAGAAAAATATTATTTTTAAAAAAATTTAGAAAAATACCATTTTTAAAATGGTTACTAGCTACTAATATCTGAAAACTGGTTATCGTTTACCAGTTACCAGTTATATACTAGTTATAAATATCTTTGATTACTATTTATCCGTGCTCGAAAACTGGTTACTAATTACTATTTTAGAAAATAATATTTTTCTAATTTTTTTTAAATGATATTTTTCTGAAATATACTGTACCAAATCTAGAAAAACTAAGCTCATCATATTTTTTCATTTTTTTCCCTAAAAAAATCGTACAAAGTCTAATTTTCACAAAAATAAATTTATGAAAAAAGAAATTAGGTTCATTGGGCCGGGCCAGCAGGCTTATACCTATTGCCCTGCCCTTGTGGTTGGACCGAGCTAGCCCGTTTGGCTAAGCCTATTTTTTCACCTATAATTTGTAGACTCCTAATTTTCAGTTTTAATCAAATAGCGAGGGGGATTACCCCAAATCAAAGAAGTAACGTATTACATGTCTATATAAATGTATGCTTGTATAAATCTATTTACCACAAAATTTTGATACTCTAGTTTATAAATTGAGTACATACTTTAAGTCTACTACTTGTGGAATTATATTTTCTTTCGATTTAATTTTTGGACTTTCAAATATCACATTATGTTACCCTAAATTATGTTTTTTTATTTTGAATTAATTTTTGTCACATGTTTATTTAAAAAAAAAAAAAAAAAAAAGGTTCAAGCTGATACTATAGACTAAAATTTAAACCCATAAAAAGAAATAGTTTACATGGGGTAGTGAAATGTCACATTGAATATTTAAGGGGCAGAATGAGAGAAGAAAATAGTTCAAAGCGAAATTTGGGATATTTAAAAATTTGACAAAAATATAAAAGTACATTACACAGGAAAACGACATGTCGTTTTGTCGTTTTGACTGTGAAAAGTTGGAAAAACGTTTAGATGACACCATCACACATTCACGCTACTCTCCTACTAGTTGGGGATTTTTTTTCTTGCTAGAGGAGTAATACATTCCTAAATCCTAATCCACTTTCATCAGTGTAATTATAAAGAGAAAAGGAAAAATCTAATCCACAAAACTCACCATTCTATGAACTCGACGATCGCAAGTCCGGTAGGACCTCCACTACCAAGGTCTCACCCTTCCGCACTCTTCCCACTCATCTCATCATGCAAAACCATGAGAGACTTGAACCAAGTCCATGCCCATTTCATCAAAACTGGCCAAATCCACGACCCACTTGCCGCCGCCGAGGTCCTCAGATTCTGCGCTCTTTCCAGTGAACATCGTGATTTGGAGTACGCGCGCCAAGTGTTCGATGAAATGCGCGAGCCCAATTGCTTCTCTTGGAACACCATCATCAGAGGACTCGCAGAGAGCTCCGTCGATGATGAGGAGGCACAACAACCATTGGGGGCCCTTTTGTTGTTTCGTCAAATGGTTTCTGTTGGTTCTGTGGAACCCAATCAGTTTACTTTCCCTTCTGTGTTGAAAGCTTGTGCTAGAACGGGGAGTGTTGAAATGGGCAAGCAAGTTCATGGCTTGGTTTTGAAATATGGGTTGGATGAGGATGTGTTTGTTCTTAGCAATCTTGTTAGGATGTATGTCATGTGTGGGGCTATGGAGGGTGCTGATGTTTTGTTTTTTAGGAACGTTAGTGATTATGGGAATGTGTATGAAGTGGTCAGAGATAAGAGAAGGAAGGAGGGCAATGTAGTTTTGTGGAACGTAATGGTTGATGGGTATGTGAGAATTGGGGATTTTCAAGCTGCTCGGGAGTTGTTTGATAAAATGCCTCAAAGAAGTGTGGTGTCCTGGAATGTGATGATATCTGGATATGCGCAAAATGGGCTTTTTAAGGAAGCGATAGAGTTGTTTAGAGATATGCAGTTGGGAGAGGTATGTCCAAATTATGTTACCTTGGTTAGTGTTCTTCCTGCGATTTCACGTCTTGGGGCACTTGAGTTGGGAAAATGGGTACACTTATATGCTGAGAAGAACAAGATTGAGATGAATGATGTGCTTGGTTCTGCTTTGGTTGATATGTATTCCAAGTGTGGAAGCATTGAGAAGGCACTTCAAGTTTTTGAGAGCCTGCCGAAAGAGAATGCAATCACTTGGAATGCCATAATTGGTGGATTTGCTATGCATGGTCGAGCAAAGGATGCGCTGCACTGCTTCTCTCGGATGCAAAAAGCTGGTGTAACGCCAACTGATGTAACTTATATTGGTCTTTTGAGTGCTTGTAGCCATGGGGGCTTGGTGGGGGAAGGTCGATCATTTTTCAAGCACATGGTTAGTGTAGACGGCTTGGAACCAAGAATCGAGCATTATGGCTGTATGGTTGATCTTTTAGGCCGTGCTGGACATTTAGAAGAAGCTGAAGAGCTTATACTGAACATGCCAATTAAGCAAGATGATGTAATATGGAAGGCATTGCTTGGTGCTTGCAAGATGCATAAGAACATAGATATTGGCAAACGAGTAGCAGAGATTTTAATGAACTTGGCTCCTCATGATGGTGGGTCATACGTTGCTCTCTCAAACTTATATGCCTCTTCAGGAAACTGGGAAGCAGTTTCGGAAGTGAGATTGAGGATGAAGGATATGGATATCAGGAAGGATCCTGGATGTAGTTGGATTGAGCTTGATGGAGTTATCCATGAGTTTCTTGTAGAAGATGATTCTCATTCCAGAGCCAAAGAAATCCATTCAATGTTGGAGGAAATTTCATATGAGCTGAGGTTGGCAGGCTATAGGCCGAAGACCGAACAAGTGTTGCTCAACATGGATGAGGAAGAAAAACAGAGCACTTTGCAATATCATAGCGAGAAGATTGCCATTGCCTTTGGCTTGATCAGTACTGGCCATGAGACGCCAATTCGGATCGTGAAGAACCTACGCATATGTGAAGATTGCCACGCTTCAATAAAGTTAATCTCTCAAATTTATAAGCGAAAGATTATTGTGCGGGACAGGAAAAGGTTCCACCATTTTGAGCATGGGACATGCTCTTGTATGGATTACTGGTAATTTTCTACACTAAAGATGAATAAGCCTCTAGTTAGCTGTATTGAACTGTAAAAAGAATAACCAACTAAATAAACGTGGTCATCCCAACTGCATTTGAAGCTCCATGTCTAATCTCCCTTTGCCAGATTGTATAGTTAGAACTTCGAGGTCTCAATTGTCTTCTGTTTTGAGTTAGCCAAATATAAACTAAGATAAAATAAAAAAGAATTTAATAAGGAAAAGATTTAGTCCTCCACTGTTCTTTTGAGTTCACTTTCTGGTTAGTCATGGGGTGAGTTGGTGTTTCTTTTCTTGTTCTGTATTTCTTTTGTGCTAAGATCTTCTTGTTTCTTTCCCTAATCAGTTGGAGGCTGTGAGCTCCTCTTCCAAGGAAATAAAAAAGCCTAGTGGTAGTGGTTTCAAAACACTTTTGAGTGCCTCGATTAGTTTGTCAATTAGGACATAAAGAAAGCACAAAATACAATGCTAAAATGCTATGCTTCAGTAACTTGTCAATTTCCAAAGTCCATACTAAAACAGGATCAAGACAGCTAAATCCTCAATAAAGAAAGGGTAGGACTGTAATATTAATTCCAGAATGGAAATACTTTACTCTCCAATTCAAATTAAAATAACTGGTGAGATAAGAGTGGCAATAACTTATTTTGAAATACGTGATAAGAGTGATTGTAAATAGTACAGAGTACAGACAATCCATAGTCAAATGTTTTTAACCAGAGTAATGATTTTTATGTAGCTTTAAAACCATCATTGGATAGCGAAACTGAGAAAACCAATCAGTATGTCTCCACCATGCTGAACAAGATTCAGCACAAAATCAAAATTCCCAATTGTAATTCAGGTTTCATAGTAAGGTTTCCAATGCTTCAACCTTTTACATTTTAACTGCGGTTCTTTGAGGATGAGAAAAAGGCTAAAACGAGCGAAATAGAAAAAGTTAATGATGTAATAATGAACAAATTAATAATGTGGTTATCTTTTTGCTTTTTAAAACAAAAAGATAGAAGCCAAATATTGAAGGAAACAAAACAAGGTGACAAATACATCAAGGTCAAAGATTTACAAAGTGGGTAGATGATGGAAAGTCAATTAAAGTAAGGAAAGAATGAATGATTTCCTAGACTGGCATGAGTTTGAATAGTTATGCTAAAAGTTAGATATTTTTAGCTTGGAATGTGAAAATCAGAGGTTACTTCATGAAATATCCACGACTTCTCCGTTATCTCTTTACTGTTTCACTGATGTTACTCAAACAGAGATTATTCTTCTAAGTATGTGGATAATGGATATAGTTTCTTCTACATGAACTATGGGAACCCAAAAAAAGAAAAAAGAAAAACCCTTTTTCCCATTACATATAACATTTGAAAGGTGAATCTTTTCATTTTGGTGAAAAGAAAAATATAGCTTAGACTTTATTCTAGTTTTTCGATAGTGTGAAGAGAATTTTGAACTTTAACACACAACATTAGAAATTGATGTGTGATTACTAATGAAACTAAGTATGTGACTATTTAGACTTTATTTTCTTAGTTTTGCTATATTACAAAAAAAATCCCCAAAGATTACTTCATATTTTTTGGTAATATAAAGGGGATGAGGGGCGACTAGGGGTAGCCAACTTATCAGAGCGTGACCTTTGTAGCTCCGACCCACCAATGGGAATGTTCACTAAGACCTCTTCAGGCGGGCTTTATTCCATTAAAAGATAGAGTGCGTCATTCTGACTCCACTAAGTGTCCAATTGATTAAGTGACTAACGTAGGCAATATCACAAGGTGGGTAATGCAAGTACGTCACTCGTAGACATTAGGTCGAATTTAGCAAAGGCAAACCTTTGCGGAAAATTCCTGACCTCTGCCAGACTCAAACCCGAACTTTTACTTTCCGCAATCCCCTTAAACATCTAAGCTACATACTCAGTAGTTTCCAACGATTACTTTAAGCATAGCTTCTTCAATTAACTAATCTTCAAAGCTACTTTTGCTGTTAAATACATTATTTGGGATACGAGAGTATAATGGGGAGTTTTCCATGCATTTTGAAAGCAAATTAATTTGAACCACTGAATGGAGAAATAATTACTAAATCTTTGTGAAAAACGATCCCTCCTAGGGTAAGACCCACAGTGCATAGGTGGAATTCACTTCACGTGAACACCTCCTTTAACACTCTTCTTTAAGACTTTTTTCCCTATTTTAATTTTTTTATTTTATTTCTTTGAAAAACATAATCGATAATACTCCTTTTTCAATCTTTATTTTCACTTTCATATCATGTACATTATTAAAAGGAAGAAAAAAAAAACGTTTCTTTTCTTTTTTTTTGGTTCTTCCATTTTTTTCTTCATGTCTTACCTACTCGGTTCACTTTATCTTTTTCTCCCTTCACTTTGTACTCTGGCCCACAAGCATGCTGACCCACTTGATTAGTTGATTATACTTCGGTGCATATGTAGATAACGACCTATCAGCAAAATAATAAACCCACAAAATCCTACCCTTGATAAACAAGTCAAGCATGAAACTATAACCTAATGGACACGTGTATAGTCCAGGACGAAGGAGCAGGGTAAATCCAGTGCACCTTCACGTAAAAACTAGGCCTTGAAAAGACTGCACTTGGTGGCTTCACAGCATACTTTTCTTTCTCTAGATATGCAAACCAAACCAAACCAAAGCCTAAAATAAGGAAAAAGACATCAAAAATTCTAAAGATGAGCGTAGATGAGCGTGCATAGCAAATAAATTAAAATATAAAAAAGCATATCAATAAATAATGAAATGTTTTCTTTTTTTTCAAAATAAGTATGATGAATTAAATGTTTTTGTTATAAGTTGTTAGGTGTATGTACTCTCCGATGTCTCTCTACCGTTGGATCATCATTTCAAAAACAAAGTATGTATTTTGCAGGAATGTATAGTCAAATCATGACCGTCAAATGAAACTGGACTCTCAGATTACTCATAGTCAACACTCTGTCAGCTTTCCCAAAAAAGAGAACCTCTTTGAACTCCCCACCACTGCACTCACTCACCTTTCCTCTCTCTCTCTCTCTCTCTCTCTCTCTCTCTCTCTCTATCCGAGTCTTGACTAAGCTTCCTTTCATGGAGGTTTTGAAGCTTTTCTTTTTCCATGTTTTCTTCTTCTTCTTATTCTTCTTCCTTGTTACAAGCTCAAGTAGCACACTGAACCAGTCTTCAACTGTACCAGTAAGATCACCATCTTCTTACTCTGTAGACGCTGTGCTTCTCCTGGAAAAGATCAAAGCTTCACTACAAGGTAACTCTGAGAACTTGCTCTTATCTTCATGGAATTCTACTGCGCCAGTTTGCCAATGGAGAGGTCTCAAATGGGTCTTCTCCAATGGCTCTCCTCTTCTATGCGACGACGTTTCATCACCCCAATGGACCAACCTTTCCCTCTTCAGAGACCCATCTCTTCACCTTCTCTCTCTTCAGCTTCCCTCTGCTAATCTCTCTGGTGCACTCCCTAGAGAGCTTGGTGAGTTCACTATGTTACAAAGTCTTTACCTTAACGTTAATTCATTAAAGGGTACTATTCCTCTTGAGCTTGGATACAGCTCTTCCCTCTCAGACATTGATTTGGGCAACAATTTGTTAAATGGGGTTTTGGCTCCTTCTATATGGAACTTGTGTAATAAACTAGTTTCTCTTAGGCTCCATGGTAACTCATTATCTGGGTCTCTTCCTGAACCCGCATTGCCAAACTCTACCTGTAGGAATTTACAGTTTCTTGATTTGGGTGATAACAAGTTTACTGGGAATTTCCCTGAATTCATCATAACCCAGTTTCCTGCTCTCAAGCAGCTTGATCTTGGGAACAACTTGTTTTCAGGTCCAATTCCCCAAGGCTTAGCTGAGCTAAACCTTGAAAAACTGGACCTTTCACACAATAACTTTAGTGGGGTGCTGCCAGTTTTTGGTAAATCAAATTTTGGTAGGGAGGTATTTGAGGAAAACAACCCTGCCCTTTGTGGGTTACCCTTGAAAAGTTGCAGTGGAAACTCTAGACTGAGCTCAGGTGCCATTGCTGGTCTTGTGATTGGTTTTATGACTGGAACTGTGGTTTTGGCTTCATTCCTTATTGGGTATGTACAACACAAGAAGAAAAAGAGTAAAGCAGAAAGTGAAGATGAATTGGAGGAAGGAGAAGATGAGATTGGGGTTGGAGATGATGGTAATGGCGGAAATGAAGGTGGAGGTGGTGCTGCTGGAGAGGGGAAGCTAATTTTGTTTCAGGGAGGTGAACATTTGACTTTAGATGACGTGTTGAACGCAACAGGACAAGTTATGGAGAAGACAAATTATGGTACTGTTTACAAGGCAAAGCTTGCAGATGGAGGGACCATAGCTTTGAGATTATTGAGAGAAGGTAGTTGTAAGGATAGGAGTTCCTGTATTCCGGTGATAAAGCAACTTGGCCGAATTCGACATGAGAATTTGATTCCACTCAGGGCTTTCTATCAGGGAAAGAGAGGGGAGAAGCTTCTGATATATGATCATCTCCCTCACAGAAGCCTTCATGATTATTTACATGGTATGTATATTTTATTGAGCTTTCCGAATTACTGATTGTATGCATTAGTACTACAGAACCATGGATAATATTTAGCTTTACATGTTTGAATTGTTTATGTTTTGTAATCTTTGGATCATGAATGCCATGGCCCAAGTGGTGATTCCGTAATCTCTTGTTGGTTGAAACACGTAGAAGAATCATTGTTAGGCCCCAGAGATTTGTCAGTTACACGCCATAGATATGTGTAAGATGAGGAACCAGGAGAAGACAAAAAAATTGCATGATTCATTGCTCCCAAGTCAAATAGAAAACTTTTCTGTTACAGATGTTGAAGAATTGTGGATATTTCGACAATCCTCCACCATGAACATGAAACTAATAGTTTAAACTAGCTGGCAGAAGTCTTCTGATTTTGCACTTTGAAGTCTTTTGACTTCATGTAAGCTCACTCTTAGCACACTATAAAGGAGTTACACTTGACATGTAAAGTACTATACAGATCAGAGCAGGACCTAACACTCTAGGCCTTCAAGCCTTCTTTTTGGTGTATGATAAAATTAAGAACAGTACAATTTATAATTGTGGAAAAGACAAATACTAACCAAATTTGACTACTGTCTTAGATTATTACTCAATGAGCTTCCTTTTTTCTTTTCTTCATTTATAATTGGTAAAAAAATTGTACACATTTGCTCTTTTTTATTCAACTATAGGCACTCAATTTAACTTCATTTTTAACTTTTTCGTTCGTTCTATTTCTGGTTTTGATGCAGAAACTAGAGTTGGAAAACCGGTGCTGAATTGGGCGAGGCGCCATAAAATTGCACTGGGTATAGCCCGAGGGCTAGCATATCTCCACACAGGTCTTGAAGCTCCCATCACTCATGGCAATGTTAGATCCAAAAACATTCTCATTGATGACTTCTTTGTTGCCAGGCTGACTGAGTTCGGCCTAGACAAGATCATGGTTCCTGCGGTGGCTGATGAAATAGTGGCACTAGCCAAGACTGATGGTTACAAGGCACCCGAGCTCCAGAGGATGAAGAAATGCAACTCGAGGACAGATGTATACGCATTTGGGATTATGTTGTTGGAGATCTTGATAGGAAAGAAGCCTGGGAAGAGTGGAAGAAGTGGTGAGTTTGTGGACTTGCCTTCAATGGTGAAAGTGGCGGTTCTTGAGGAGACAACAATGGAGGTCTTTGACGTGGAGGTTTTGAAGGGAATACGTAGTCCAATGGAGGAAGGACTGATCCAGGCGTTGAAACTTGCAATGGGTTGCTGTGCCCCAGTGCCTTCGGTTAGACCTACCATGGATGAAGTTGTGAAGCAGTTGGAGGAAAATAGACCAAGGAACAGATCTGCTTTGTACAGCCCAACAGAAACCAGGAGTGAAATTGGTACCCCATTTTGAGCTTTCCTCTTACTTAAGTCGAAAATATATGAATCCCATTTATGTTGTCTTCCATCTTTTTATTTTTACCTATATTTTTATTTTCTTTTTCAGGACATAATTGTAACGCATATTTGATAGTGTTTCTTTATTTGGTGGTTAGATTCCTAATTTCCTAGGGATGAAGAATTAATTTATGCTGTCTAGTTTGCATTAAATCCTTTTATCCACACATTTGATATTTCACTACTTTTGGTACTGCTTTGATATGAAATATGTCAAGTCCTATGGTGTTAAAACTATCAAAATCAAATCTATTTGGATGTTGGCTCCAACTCAATCCAAGCTAATTGAATTGGACTCCAATGGGTTTTTGGCATAATTGGTCCTAATATTATTCGGGATTGGCAAAATGGTCTCTGATGTTTTTTTTTTTTTTTTGACAATTAAATCTCTGAGTTTTAAAAATGTTAATAATTAAGCTTTTTTTGTAAGTAATTGTTAAAATATTAGATGAAATTAAGTATTTTTATAAAGTTTTTGAATGTCAAAATTAATATTTTATTAGAACCAAATGGAATTGGAAAGAAAATAACTAAAAATTAATTACAATTAACATAATATAAAATTAAGAAAAATTCAAATCAAAATTTCCCATAAAATTTTTTCTATTTTTCTTACAAACTAATTAGTGTTAATGAAATGGGTGCGTCTACAGTAGGGGCGTTCCTACGTAGGGCCTTGTCTATTCACCGTTGGATGGGAATCTGTATATAAATAGATTCTTCACAGATTCCCGTTATTCCCCACAGATTCCCATCCAACGATAATTAAGGCATGACCCTACGTAGGGACGCCCCTACCGTAGCCATCCCCTAATGAAATACTAATTTTTTTTTACTTAAACATGATCAATTTCATGAAAACTTTAACATTAACAAATAAAAGGGATTTAATTGTCAAAATTTTTAAACCCTAATGACCTAATTGCCGAAAAAAATAATTCAGTGACTTTTTTGCCAATCTACGAATAACATAGGGGCCAAACAAGCCAAAAATCCTTTGTGTCATTGCACATTATAAGCAACCAAGTTAGATAGAATTAGCTTCATATTGGGTTTCTAACACTTTTACTTATAAAAATAAAAAAGAAATACAAATATACGGACATCATTTTTTTTTTCAATTTCCGTACGATTTTTATTAAAAATATCATTTTTAAAATGATTACTAGTTACCAATTTTTGAAAACTGGTTATCGGTTACTAGTTACCAGTTATAAATACATTCAGTTACTAGTTACCAGTACTCGAAAACTAGGGTAAAAAACTAGGGGAGTTCACGGCCGGTTTGGCCGGTTTAAAATATCAATCCGTAAAACAAACCGCATGTGTAGTTTGATCAATCGGCCAAACCATGCGGTTTGTATTAGTTAACTCAAACCGGCCAAACTACACCTATATTTTGTGGTGCAGTTTGAGTGGTTTTCGCAATTTGAGTAATACAAATATCAAATCAAACATATTCCAAATAATAGTACATAAAGAGTAACCTTAACATAGTCCAAATATTTAAATCAAAATAATATATTTAAAGCTTACAATTAAATCGAAAGTTCTAATCATTTTAAACTCAGGTTAAATCTCAATTGAAATGTAAGAGCAATTTTAAAGTCTATAATATTTTAAACAAATTAGAACATAACTATAAATCTTAAATAAGATAGCTTAAAAATAGTAATACATACCACAGTAACAATAAAAACTTCAAATTTCAACTTAAAGAAGCAAAAACAAACTTATATTATATATAAAAAAAAGTACACATCATAAGTATATATTGCAATAAAAAGTACAAAATAAATATACATTATAATATATATAACTATTTATAAAACTAATATATTTGGGAGGTTTAGTTTGAAAATGAGCATATTTTTTTCCAATCCGCAAACTAAACCAAACCAAACCAAACTGTTCAGTTTGCTATTTTTTCAATCAATCACCGGTCGCAAATGTGCTATAACCACGCAGATTGGTTTGGATTGGTTGATTTTTGTAGTTTGGCAGTTATTTTGAATACCTTTACTGAAAACTGAAAACTGATTACTAGTGTTATTTTAAAAAATGGTATTTTTTTAAATATTTTTTAAAATTAGCATTTTTTCAATAAAAACAATACTAGATTTACAAATAACACACCCCATTGTATTTTAAAATTTTTTTTTTCTAAAAATGCTTAAAAAGCCTAATTTTTACTTCTATATTTAAGATGAAAAATTTAAGGGAAATTGACCTAGACATTACTGATTTAGCGCGAAATGATTTTTTTAGTAGTCTTTTTCAAATTGATATTTCTAATAGTATCAGAAATTGTGTGATAAGAGGTCACACACTATAAAATTATAACTTTTTTAGAGCTAATCAATAATCACAAATTGTGTGACCTTTTGTCATACAGGATTATAAAATACTATAACACTACTAGAAAAGTCATTTTTCAAAACACACCTAAAAAAATCATTTCAATCAAAATTACTATTGTTTATGTCAATTTTCCAAAATTCAATGGAGGCCCATATTGGAAGCAGCCTAAATCCTAATAGATTTTTAGCCTAGACAGGGCCTCTTATGGGTTTGTTAGCCCCTGGGTTTTTGGTCGCTTCATGTTTGCAATTTGAATGCCGGCCTTGTCAAAGAACCCTTAATAAGAAATTTTGGTGGATGACCAAAATTTTAAATTTGATTAAGTAAATATCCACTTTTAAAATTTTATAGCTAAATGTCCATGTATATATATTTTTATATTTGGTAGATACACATATCTACTAATTTTAGTTACTGTACTGAAATGCACTGGGTATATAATTTTTTATACTTGGTATATAAAATTTTACACTTAGTATATAAACATATATACCGGACATTTTGCTATAACATTTGACAAATGGACATTTATTGAAATTGGGCCCAAAATTTGGTCATATTTCTATAAGCTCCTTTAATATTTGAATAATTTTAGCTTAATGTGAATTTGTATAAGCCAGTACTCATCATGGATTAATATGTAGGATCATAAAAGTTCTTTCTAGATTCAAAACTTGAATGATGAATATGTAGATTTTTAAGTAACGTACAATTACCGAGTGGAGGAAGAAATAAAAAAGAATCATAATGCTACACATCTTGAAAAATCATCCCAAAAAAATAACTAGACTAACCGAGCATCACACGATTGGTTCGTATTTATTGTAAAAAAAACAACCAAGGATTTCTTTTATTCTAGTGGATTTGAAATAATAAAATGAAATTCAATAATAAAACAACCAAAATGAAAAAATATGACATTGATTGTAATGTTTTTTAAAATAGAAAAAAATACATGTGCATAAATAATGTGAAATTAATAAAAAGAGTATAATGTTTATTTTGGTCATTAAAGGTCTAACAAAAGAATACTATATAAATTAAAGAATACCCAAATGTTCTTTTAAATGACATGAAATAATTTTCCAAATTATTTTTTTCTCACAACAGAGAAGCGACATATTATAACAAGGATAGTACTACATGTCTCAATTTTTGTACCAACATACGTGGCATGTAAGTTGTCACTATTTAATTGGTGTGTCAATACTTACTACAAATAGAATAAACATTATCATTAATTGAGTAGTGACAAATCATATACCACATGTGTTGTATTAAAATTTTGGTACAAAAGTTAGTACCTCAAGCATTATCCTTATAATAATATACTAAACTAGCTGGCCATATGGTTTCTCATAGCATTACTCCATAGATAAATACTGGACTTGACACGTGATTGATCAGGCAGATTGCATTATAACATTCTTATAAGTGTACCCCATGGCAATCCAGAGATAGAAAAACAAGTTAAGCAAACTAAGAATGGTCAATAGCCAAAAAAAATAATCAAGATGCCCTCGATTCAAATTATCCGGAATCCAACCCAGCTTCCCATTCTTGGTCGTTACTTTTGTCACAACAGACACAAGCAGAGTACTTAAGAAATTACCTCCTGCATAAGTTGTCAAGAAAAGAGCCGAACACAAGCTCCTCATGGAGTTAGGAGCTTGGTCGTAGAAAAACTCGTATTCCCCTATAAAAGTGAAAACCTCAGCAACTCCAACAAGAAAATATTGAGGAACTTGCCACAATATCGAAACCGGAACGTACTCGACGTCGTAGTACTCGTACTTCTCAACAATGTCAAGCCGAAAAACCTCCAAAGCCCCAGCGCTGACCATGGCGAAAACGGAGATGGCGAGGCCGATTCCTATGCGTTGGAGCTGCGTGAAGCCCTGTTCGCGGCCCGTGTGTTTTGTCGCGTAAGGGACGATGAGTCGGTCGTATGTTGGGGTTCCGATGATGACGCCGAGGGCGTTGAAGAAGGAGAGAGATGCAGATGGAATCTTGAAGCTGCTTAGGCCGCCCACGTGAGGGTCCATCGTGTTGCCTTGTAAGATGAACATGGCGCTCATTTGGCTGAAGACTGTGGCGAAGACTACTCCGCAAGCCCATACCGGAAGAAGCCTGATGATGGATTTGAGCTCCTCAACCTGAGTAACTGTACAAAGCGTCCATGGGTTTGATAGGCCCTCGAGGGTTCGGTCAGTCGGGGTCTCAACCGCAGCCTTATCGAAGAACCTGCATTAATATCTAAAGAAATTGTATTTTTAGTTGGAAAAATAGATATAAGTTAATGTATATTTTGATCTAACAAAACAAATATCAGCTGGATGTGAACTTGTATAAGCCATATAGAGATGGATTAAATTAAAGTAACATATGGGTTAAAAAGAAACATTGAAACAAAAAATTTCTAGATTTATAACTTGAATAAAGTGGTTTTTAAGTGGCTTATAACTATATATGGGTGAAGGAAAAAAAAAAAAAAAGAAATTATAATGTTACAATTCTGAAAAATCATCCAAAAAAATTAAAAGAACTAATGTGGAATCACACAATTGGTTAGTATTTACTTTAAAAAAAATTAAAAAACACATTGAAATTTTCTTCTCCAATCATTAGTTGCGAGTTGCCACGTAAAAAGCGACTCGTTCAAGTTATAAACAATATTAGGACTTTTGTAAAAAAAGTTCTTTCTAAAAGTATTTTTGTTAATAGAGATACTAATCAATTATGTAATGTCAAATCAATCTAATTTGTGACCCAAAAGAAAAATTCAGTGACTAAACAATCAGTTACAACAAAAATATTATGACCATATATAATACCACAAGAATCATATTTTGTGACATCAAAGTGTACTTTTAGTCACTATGAATTTCACCACCATTTATTATAGATTGTAACTCAAATTATACTACTGCTGAATTGTTCGAAATCTTAATTCAGTATCGGTAGCATGAAAATTTTCAACAAATGGAAGGTGTGAGATAGAACTGTAACAGAAACTACGTACATAACCTGCAAGTTGACACGCTTAATTTAGACCCCTCTAATTTTAAAATTGACATTATTATTAAAACTATTATTGCAGATAATTGATAAAAAATTAAAGCTAAAAAAAAAAAATAGAGGATGGAATTTATAAGATATAAACTTATTGAAGTGATCGATCTAAAAATCATGCATTACTAACAAAAAGTAAAGCTTTATATTCTTATTACCTTAACTCATTTGTGTGTTCGAGCTTGTATCTTACTTGAATAAGAAGGAACTCTGACATTGAATCTTCGTGTTCATTAGTCTCGTATAGAAGAGACTTGTGAGAAGGAACTCTAACATTGAATTTCCGAAGAGATGCAACAACAACCTGAAAAATCCTCGTAAGGGAACTTCCTTCGGATTCTTGAAGGCGGTAAAGTCGGCTGCCCAATAAGAAGAACCCGACCCCAGCGGCCAATGCGACGGCGGGGACTCCAAAGCCCCACGCCCATCCAATGTTCATTTGGATCCATACCACTATAGAGTTACCAATTAGCATTCCTAAGTTGAGTGACAAGTAAAACCAATTGAAGAAGGAACTTTGGTTTTTCCTCTCGATTTGATCTGTTTTGTCGAATTGGTCAGCCCCAAACGACGAAACGCATGGCTTGATCGCTCCAGAACCGAGTGCAACCATGTATAGAGCAACAAAGCAGACAAGGGTTTGTGACGGAGTTGGGTGGCAACGGCCAGTGTGGTCACATGAGGGTTTTAGAGTAGTGAGGGAAGCGGACATTGTCAAGAGTGTCATGCCCTACAATTAATAAATTTAAATCTCTATACTGTAATATACATATAGAAGTGAAAAATAAAAACTTCGTTCTTACATTATGATTAACCTCTCTATAAGATCCAGAAGGAAGCACTAACATTATTATTAGTTAATACAAATAGAAGATTAACTAGTAGGGTTTTGGTTTGACTAAATGTGTACTTACAAGGACATAAACTAATGAGAAAGAGGCAATTGTCCAATATTTTCCCAAGTAAGCATCAGCTAAGAATGCTCCAATTAATGCTGTGACATTGCAAGTTCCATTCCAATTTGTGACATTATTAGCTGCACTCACATTTCCTTGGTTCAGCGATGTCTCCAAATAATTCATGAGATTGGTACTCATCCCATAGTATGCTAGCCTTTCAAAACATTGATTTCCTACAAGTTTAAGGGGAAATTAAAAATAAAATAAAAAGGGTAAAAAAAAAAAAGGGAAAATCTTGAAAATAGGACTCAAAAATATTACCAAGAATAAAATTACATGCGGTCCAATTTCCAGTCTTCCTCTTATTAGCAGGGTTTTTTTGAATGTCCACTGTCCCATCTTTTGTATAAATGTCATCTTCTTCCATTATAATATGTCAAACAACACGCTACACAGTGTTTACGTATAACTGATATTGTTGCACTCGTCTGGTCCATGAATGATAAGAGGTACATTAGCATCTAACACTTTTGACTCTGTTTGGAAAGTTATACACACAAAATAAAAAATAAAAACAAAAAAAAAAAAATGGAAGAGAAAGAAAAAAGAAGGTTTTAAAAAATAGAAATATGAAAAATTTTTCGTGTCCTAAAATTTCATGAAAAACTTTGTATCGCTCTCATATACACAACCTTATTGGTAAACAGATATGTTAATCAAGTGATAATTAAGCATCATGAAAAAAATTCTAGTACTTTCATTTCCACAAATTAACAGAATTATATGCCCACGGAAAGAATTACAACTTTAAAAATTGAGAACACTATAAAGGATGATCAAGAAAACAAAAAAAGAAAATGAACTATTTCCCAACAAATTAACATGTGTCAGATTTTTTATGTAACCCGAGAAGTTCATTCTCAAATCTATTAAGGGGTTTCTTGCATAAAATTATATTGAAATAAGAAAAAAAAAAAAAACTATACACATATATAAAAAAACACAGTTAAGGGAAGTGATGGTGGAAATGAATAATTTTATTTTCAATTTAAAAGAAAAGAAGAGAGACAAAGAATGAATAGTTACACGGCATTGTACGTGTGAATCAATGCAGCAAACTCAGCGAATGACATGTCGTTCAAAATATCAAGCAATTCGAGGACTGTAGCATGAAATGATTCGATATATGAATCTTGTAAACATACCAGG
Source organism: Trema orientale (assembly GCA_002914845.1). Lineage (NCBI taxonomy): Eukaryota > Viridiplantae > Streptophyta > Magnoliopsida > Rosales > Cannabaceae > Trema > Trema orientale. The sequence continues at coordinate 303,991 of JXTC01000321.1, read as the reverse complement.
AAACGAAGGAGAGATTGTTTGTTTCACTAACCCAGGAAAAGAGATTTTTTTTTTTAAAAAAAAAAAAGAAAAAAATTTCTTTTCTTTGCTTTAATTTTTCAATCCTCTGAAATTTATGTGGTGATTCCTGATTGTTTTTTCACATTAAAATAATGCCTAATAAAGATTTATTTATCAGGATATCAAATAATAAAAATTTACCCGTTATACTTTTGCTTATAAAAGGAAATTATGGATGCACCACGATAAATAAAATTCGGCATTATTTCAAATATATTGATTTAGTCCCTAATTTTCAGTCCTTGTATTTTTTCTTGAGTGGATCTATTTTTTTTTTTTTTTTATAAAAAAAGTGAGGCTTAACTAATGACCACCACTTACTACAAATTAAAGGAAAATGACACACACACTA
>JXTC01000321.1:254639-290581 GCA_002914845.1 Trema orientale | reverse complement strand
TTTTTTTTTTTTTTTAAATTAAAAAGAAATCCGTCTCTTCACAGTGGGACTTTTTCGCTTGTAGACTCGGAACAGACAGACCAATGGATCAGACAAGAGTAACGAAATTAACGATTCGGATTATCCCGATCCGATCTGACGGACTGGATTGTCAGCGCTAATTCACAGACAAACCTACGCTTTGTCTATCCAACGGTCAGGATATTGCCTTAAGCTACGTGGACGGTAAATATCAAACGTTAAAAACGCAAACGAAGATCTGAATAAAACCGGGGGAAAAAAAAAAGGACTGTTTGTTGTACGTCTTCCCCTCAAAAAAAAAAAAAAAAAGAAAAATTAAAACTAACCCGTCCGCCATTGATGAATTCTTGGAACTCTGCAACTCCTCTGTTTCTACTGACCTGTATATATATATATATATAACACGCTTAGTTTATTAATGCAAATTCAAAATTCACACTCTTAACTCTCCAAATTACAACCTATATATACAAATGTAGCTAAATTTGAAGAAATGTAGGTTAGGAAAACGGAAATAAATATATACTATTAGCTTTTGATTTTACCTTGACTGTACAACCTCATCTTTCCCAGTTGAGGCTTTGACACTACTAACAATTAGCAGTACTAGAAGGAAAAATAGTAATGAAGATAGAGAGAAACATGATCTAAGAGAAACCGCCATTGTTGCTGCTCAATGATGAGCCCTCTCTTTACTCTGTTTTTCTTTTAATTATCTTTGTTTGGGGGGGTTTGAAAATTGAATAAATAAAAAAGAAAAAAATGAGAAGAGCCAAAGACTGAAAATGGAGGTCTAGGAAAAGCTCTAATGAAGCTTTGTTTTTATAGCAAAAAAGGGGAACGTTTGAAGTGGCCAAAATAATTTTTTTTTTTTTTTTGGCCTAACTTGATTAAACTGAACCATGGTTAAGTTAAACTCTAACCCCCAACTCTAACTACGTTTAACAACCTTTACCACCTCCCTAACCGCCGCTAACTGACTCTCACTCACCGCTTTTTTTTTATTGTTTTTTTCTTTAAATGTTAAATCAAAAATGAAATTCTCTCAGTGACTTTACCTCTCCAACGTGTCAAGCTGTGTGTGTGTCGGTCCGTCACGTGCCAGAGCCTCTTACTCTGACACCTCCCCGAACCTCAAAAACATAACTGCACTGCCACTGCACCTCTCTCTTTCTCCCATTGGTGTGGGGACCGTCTTGTCCACGTCAGCTCCGCTATTTTTGCAGAGACCGTTTTTCGTCGCAGTCGCTTGCCGTACTCCCTCTCTGGGTCTGCCACGTAGCCACGTGGAGGACGTTGAAGAGTAACTAAATTTTCTTTTTTTTTTTTTCCCGGTAACTGTACGTATTTGTCTGGGTTAGAGATCTGTCGGCACTCGACAGGTGTCCTTTAAATGAGTACGGTACTTCCGTAAATGAGCTGTGCGTTCTACTAGGCCACCGGTTCTTCCGGTGTGTCCGTACTCAAAACCCAACATATGTGATATATCCTCTTTTAAATTTTCCCGCTAATTACCGCGAAATTATATCTACTATAAGCCTTTACGAAAATAGAACCGTTGTAACCTTTTCCCTCTTTAGTTTTGCACATAATTTGTTTTTTATTAGTTCAAATCCAGAACACATCACATAATAAGAGGAGTTGTATGGATATTTAACTAATTCAATGTGATACTATATGGTAAACCGAAACATATGTTTTGGTGAGCTGAATGATATTTTACTTGTGTAATTGTCTATTAGCGGGTGATGATCAAATATTGGGTGTTAATGTTATGGATCCCACGCCACGTGTCCAAGCAATTAATGTACCATACTCTGTTTTACGAGGAACCTAAGCCCAGGCATGAAGCTGTGATAATCCAATGCCCAAAAGAGATTAAAGGCTTTTTAGTGTTTCGCTTTCTCATGTGCTATTTTATGGTCTCTACGGTGTATTGAAATGTGGAAAAAGGTATTAAAAAAATGTTGTAGGCCTTTGTCGGCCTGGTTTTAATACTATAAAGCTGCCCTGTTTCTCTCTATTAAGCATCATATCATATATAGACTTGTACATATATTGCTAAGCATCGACCTTAATATATGCCTAAGTGTTTTCATTTTCGCATGACACTCCCTTTTCTTTTTCCAAACAAATACAGATAATTAGCGTACGGTATTGGATTATTTCTCTATTTGTTTATTTTTGTTAGAAGAATTGAAGAATTGAATGTGGCTAATAATCAGGGGAGGATAGATCTGGCTGGTGTACTGATCAGATCTACGTATATAGATAAATGTGTATATATGGGCCTGGACTGGAGCAGCATATAACCGACGGTTTGTTCCACTTCGCACATGTACAATCCTTAAACCCATCGATCATTGATTCATTGTGTCTCGCCAACCTAGTCCTGGGCCAACGTGTTGTATGTACACATAATAAATACAGGATTAGTATGTGCGTTTCTAATTCATTAAACAGTAATTCAGTTACACGTAAGCATAGAAAACCTCTAATCAAGGCGAAATTTACATTCATATATATATATACATACGAACTTTATTGAACGTGTTCAACTTTATCTGGTCCTGAATGATGACTACTAAGTAGCCAAGATAGTAAGACGAAATACCCTCCCCACGTTGCTTCATCATTAATGGTTTAAGTATTATATACATATACACCATATTAATGGCATACATTATTATAACTCGATTATTTATGGTTCAATTAATGTCATCAGTTTTGAACTAATGGTCTTCGAAATAATGTAGAATAAAGCATTCAAATTATTAGTTTGACCCCAAAATAATGTGTATTATGTCTATTTAATTGAACAGGGTACTTAAAAAATCTCTCCTAGCTAATTCGAGCTCAAAAGATAAGGAAAATTATTTAGATGAATCTGAAAACATGTACCCGGAAAAAGGACTAGTTCACCCAGAAATTAAGCATTAAGCCAAGATGACATATAACAGAATTATAACAAAAATGAAATAGATATCTTACACGTTACGTTTTTAATCTAAAAACGTTTCCATATGCAAGATCGATCTCAATTCTCAACCCAACAATATACGTCTTTTTGCCTTAGAGGAATGTATAACGTTATTTAAAAAGTGTTAATTTCATTAATTAATTAAGCATCAATAGAATTAGGTAGAGACAGAGAATTAAGGCCTGATTAGGTTTACACTTCCGACCAAATTCCCTGAACGAAATTTGAAATTGTTAAGAGTTGAAATTCCTTTTGCATTGTAATTAATATATATATATACACACACATTGACTGGAGGAAATTAGGAGTTTTTGCATTGTATCAAAACCTAACACATAAGGGACTTTCACATGGACCACTAACCGTTAATCAAGGAGGCCCCAGTTTGTTTCCTAATTCTCTTTGGTCCTTCTTAATTGACGGTTCTCTTGGAATATGAATTTTAATTAGAATTTAGACAATAACTATCAGTCTATCAAGTTTCCTTTTTCTCTCGTTTTTTTTCTTTAATTATTTTAATTCCTTTCTTTTTTTACTTGTTAATTATTTTATTTCTTGCGCTTGAATAATATTGAATGATAATATAATGCTTACCTATTCATTATGAGTACTATTTGTACACAGAGCGGTGATTTTCTTTCATATATTTATATATATGCACTCCTTTCCTCAACTAATACATTTTTTTCCCCTTGATTTCTATGGATTTTGTAACATCTGTAACTCGTGTGTGTTTCTCAACGTTTTTTAGTTTTTAGGTAACTGTGTTTCTTAATGTTAGGTTAGATCACATTAGTATGATGATTTCTTTTATATTTGGGAGAGTAAGAAATATTAGAGGGCTAAAATCGATTAGATAGTTTTTAAATTTTAGACACGTTGTGGCATTTATTAATTGATTCGAAATGAATTCAGACGCCAAAATTAAGTAAAAAAATTTGAGTTTCTGGAATGTTGAGGCGATGAGCGGGTTCTTTGGTAAGCACTACGGAGAAGTTGGTAAAGCTAGGGATAAACTAATTAGTCATTAATTTAATTAATTAATTGTTGTCATCAAAGTTACCATTGAGCTAGCTAGTGGCATTGACAAAGGGGTAAACATTTGGTGAAACCTCTCCAACTACGTACGTATGTCCACGATAGTGGCCATTGTTTTCCCACATTAACAGACAAAGAGAACTACTCGAGGGTTGAGGGGAAGAAGTACAAACTTAAGGTCTGACTTTTGAAGCATATGAGGGTTTGACATAGTATAGTCAAACACAAATAGAAATTAATAATATTGTTTGGAGACTGTAGTTTTCATAGCCTAAATTTTGTATTGTTCCGGCCGTTGGAATAAATTAAGACGGACCATATTTTGTCTAAAAGTAGTGCCATTGGATTCTTAATGACCACTATGGCACTAATATAAATTCAACAAATCATCAATTTATAAGCTGAATTAAATTTCGGATTGTGACTGAAACAGTCCAATACTTCCTGACAAAACAGAACAAAACAAAGAAACAAATTAAAAGTATATAATTAGTCCTTGATTGACGTCAACCTAGCTCACACAAGTGTATATTTCGTTAAATACTAATTATTATCATTATTATTATTAACTATGATTTTTTTCTAGAAGGTAGAGGTATGAATATTATATGAGTATGAAAATTTCTTTACAAATTTACAATTCTGTATAACATTACGAAAAGGAGTATTAATTGAACTTTTACAGCAGTGGAAGAAGAGATTTTTTTTTTTCCCCAATAGTTATGAATTATTAGTCTCATGTAATGTTAAAGAATGAATAGTCACAACTTCCCGAATATAATTAATGAATTTGAAAGTCTCTTATTTGTAAAATAACGGCTTATTAATTACTATTTGTGTCACCAATGTGTGCATATGTTGTGCTGGGGCTTTGGCTTAATTTACAAATTTTGGCCCGAGTGTTCTTTATATATTACTCATTAATAGTTTCTTAAATGAAAAGAAACTCATCGAAATGAGATTCTCTTGCTTAATTTGAAAATTTCTAGTTTAAGCTATCAATCTATGTCTGTTCTTAAAAGTGAGGGAAAACTTGTAATCTAGCTATGGTCAATTTTTTGGGGGAAAAGAAAAAAGAGACATGCCAGCTGAACATGACTGGTATGGAGCCGACTTGTAATTACATATATGATGTAATGCAACGGATAGGATTCGGATATATGGCTAGCTAGGTTATGATCCGGTCCCAACAACGAATATTAATCTAATAAAAGCAACCGAAAAAAAAAAAAAAAAACCAGAGCTGAGTGATGAGAAAATAAATGAATGGCTCTGAGGTCTGATCCTTTGTATATATGGCTACATATCAAATAAATGTTTGATCACCTAATAAAATCTGTCAACTTTGTTTGTGTTATTTTATGACCGTTCAGTTATGTATATTTTTACAGTACCTAATTAAGATAGAGAAATTTATTGAGTTTCTTTCTAAGATGATGTGTGTAGAATTTATTAGACAAGAAATGGAGAGACAATTTGAGTTGTGACTTAATATATCTTTTTTCAAAAATATAATTACATTTTCTCCCCTTTGGGATTGGTCATATGGGTATTTGCATAATTTCATATAACTTAAAAGTACATTTTCTGATCTTTTCTTTTAGATTAAGTTTGAAAGTACACCTGTGAGTCTAAAGTCTTTTGACATATATATGCATTTTCACTTTAGATTACGACCACACAGGAGCTTTTATCGTAATCAGAGTATATGGTATGGATCGATCCACTTATTTGTCTTACTTTTTGTCCCCCCAAAAATCAGGCAACATGCTAATAATGCAAACTGCCTGTTCTTGCTCTCTCTAGATATATGTGTATGTATAGATTATGTACATCTTAATATAGGGCACCAATTCAGTAGGTAATTTTTTTTTTTAGCCATGCGTAGATATCAATTTGGCCAATAAAAATTTTTTTTGTACATTTTTTTATATTAAAAAATAAGAAAGAAATAACATTAATGATGCACGTCTTTTCATGCACATCATTATAGTCGTTGGATCACTATTAGATGATGATCTAATGACTAAAAAAAAATACCTACATATAAGTAATAAAAAAAAATACCAACTAGATTGGCAACTCTTAATATAATAATAAATTATATTTTAAAATTTTAAATTCAATTAAATTAATATCGTAAATCAAATCTCATGGGAGTTGCCACCCACTACGAGCTGTCGATATCAAAAAGTCAATTAGATAACGGATTATGCTATAAGGTGCTATATACATATCAGAAATTAATTTTTAGAATTCGGATAGGTCCTAGGTATTATTAAATACGCATATATAATAGAATCCCATAAAAAAAAACTATATGATAATTGTACGATTATATAAGAGCATCTGCATTACTCTCGGCACGTATAGGCGCTAAGGTATGTGGCATGTGAGAAGAGAATCTGCCAATATACATTTCACATTTGATACTAAGAACTCTAATAATCAGTATCACGTGGTGCAGACGTTGTATTGACACGTGTACTTGCTTAAGATTCCTAATGGGGAAATTAAGATGGCTAATTTTATTTTACATATGACCTATTAATAAACACACAGTCTTGTTTGTCATATCTAATTGGATGAGCCCGCGAATATTCTAGCTATAGTACATGCCATAAGCTATAAGGATATACAGCTCCTTTGTCTGTCAAATTAACAATAGTATTGTTCACAATGTACTTTTTTTTTTTTTGGCTGGAATTGGTGAATTAAATATTATTGTTCACAATATTGTTCACAATGTACTTGAATCCACAAAAGGAGTGACCTGCATACTAAGCCAAATTCATTACCCTTATGATTGCTTTCTATATATTTAAAGAGAACCTACCCTAAAACTTAGGGCATGGGTAAGAGCACAAGCTAGCCAATGTTTGCTAATTTTTATAATAATACGGCATTAAGAAATTAAAAGAAATTGAAACTTTATAAGTAGAATAGCTAGCTAGTTGGTAATGCTTCGCATTAATGCATGCCTCTGCCCTAAATTTTTGGTTTGGTCAAAATAATATATTGCTTTACTAGATATACCTTATTATCGTACGTATACCGAGGAGTACTTTGTTCACGTTCATCGAAAGTATATGTATTCTACATGTGTATAAAGTGTGTATGTATTATTATTATTATATTTCAACGAATTAAAGATAAAAGAATTAATATATGCGTTAAAATATACTTTTTCTTTTATTATCATATAGTTCAAGAAATATTTTGAAAAGCGATAAATACTCTTGCTGTTTCATTGATCTGTCTTATGTTACACGGAAGATCTTTAGAACCCAAGGCCACAACCTACGCTCTTTGTTTTAACCAAATGGTTATTATTATATAGCCAGAGGGGGAAGAAAGAAATAAAAGGAAAAAGAAGAGAATAGCTCGTTGATCCCATTTTAATACACATGATACGGCATTTTAATTTGTTGTTGGGATCAAGTTAATGGGCATAGTTATTTCCAAAAAGAAAAAAAAAAGTTAATGGGCATAGTACCTGAAAATCTAATAATCATCGTTATTCAACTTTAAATAAAAATAATTACTTTTTTTTATAAAAAGTATAATAAAATAAGTCAATAATTGTAATATCACCACCATTATAATTACGAAATTCATCGAGTTTTATATGAAACGACCATCAAATTAATGGGCAGGTATATCTAATTAATGAGGATTTTTTTTTCTTTAGAATTTAACTTAATTATAGTATATTTTCCGCGAATTTTCCCATTATTCTGCTTGATCATTACAATCTGAAGAAAAACACAAATTTATACCCATTGAAGTTAAAAATTAAAGTCATCATTATATGATTTCAATTTTAATATATTTAATTTACCGCCAGATTAACTTAATTAGCTAGTGGCCAAATTTAACTAATTAGCTAAATTTAACTTAATGATTTATTCAAATAAAAAAATTGGATTGATGATGAATTAATTAAATAAAGGGATGGCTACGGTAGGAGCGTTCCTACGTAGGGTCATGCCTTAATTATCGTTGGATGGGAATCTGTGAGGAATAACGGAAATCTGTGGAGAATCTATTTATATATAGATTCCCATCCAACGGTGAATAGACAGAGTCCTACGTAGGGGCACCGACACGCCCAATACACATTAAATAAATCAACGTTATAATATTTTCCTTCTTAATTACTTCTACGGATGTTTGTCCGGATAATAATCGAGAAAGAATGTGAAAGTTTTGCTTACGCCGCCTAACATTTGTTTGACTGCTGCCGTGTACGTACGTACCTCTATGTATAATTCTATATTTGTCCATATATATAACCAGATTATTTGGACCAAAGAGGCGCATTTGGTGGCATGAACTATGCAATACTTTGCGGTATTTTCTTTTTCCCTATTAACTCATGTATCACCCACCAACTTAAGACCCAAGAAAAATTATTGATTACTGTCAAAAAATCAAAGTCTATACATACATATATTTGGGGAAGATGTAATCCCACCGATAGGACCAGTTCTGTTCATATTTTGACCAATACTATTAAATATAATCTGTGTTGGTCAAAATATGAACGGGACTGATCCCTTTGAGGGACTACATCTGTGTCCTATATATATATAAACAACATAATATTGGACAAAACATGATCTGTATTGGACAAAACATGATCAGAATCGGTGAGACTACATCCAAAGATTATATATATATATTACCTTTTTCTCACTCTAAAAAGGTTCAATTTGATCCTATTCCCTCCCTTAGGCGAAGGATCGTGTACACACTAGAACAAAAGCCTCTCTCTGTCTTCCATGTGTCCAAACGACAAGAACATGAAATTGATTTAAAAGCTCTCTGTAATATCTTTGCCAGAGAATCATATGTGTAAGCGTGTAGAATCATATGTCATCTTATTAGGCCCTCTTTCCCGATCTAATAATTTCGATGAAGAAAGGCTTTTATCCAATAACAATAATAATTATTGTTATTATTATTGGGCCACATGGGTATGTTATCCATTTCGTAATTGGAATATGACTTTACTTCCACATATATATCATATAACTCAACTCCCCATGTGATATTGTTGTTAATTAATGAATTTTTGCCTTTTTTTTCCCACCTGGCATCATTCCTTCAGACCCAATTTTTAAGTGTTTCTAGTGAGACCCATTCCATCGAGTTCTGCTTCACTGACCCGTAATTATCTCCATTTTGATCGATATTCGACCACATATATCGCATACACAATCCTCACATATATAATTAACAATATATGTACACACACAATATCATATAGCTTCTTTACATTTGCCCGGATTTACTTTTTCACCCAATTTTGGCGCCCATGGTTTTGAATGGAGCATGCTTAATTATATATTTCTGTTTGTTCTACTTAGTTTGTTAAGAGAAAATTTAGAATAATTTAAAACATGTACGGCCATTCATAATATGATCTTAAAGTTCAACTTTGAAATATTTGATAGATAGAATTATTATTCACTGAGTTATTAGCTGCGAAATTAATGTTGGAAAGGATCCATGTGCATTTAATCTAAAATGTGCAAAATGATTTATAATTTTGGATTTTATGGTATCTGTCAAAGTATAATAAAACAAACAAAAAAAACTTCGGAAATTGACGTGAATAATTTAAATTTAAGCTAAATTGACTTTTTTAGTTCACTTTTTTAAAATGACATTTATAGTTCAAAATAATAACTTTCTTAGTTGTTTTTGGAGAGAGAAAATATAGTCATTCTGAAACTGCCCTTCTGTCATTTTATACTTTGTTACCGGTAGTCAAAATTTTGCGACAGATGGTCACAGTTTTTTTTTTTTTTTACGGAACAATTTATTTTACATCGTTTCGAATATTGTGAGCTTTTGAAGACATATGATACATTTTATGGGTATCTTTTAAATTGTTACATTACTCATAATTTTATTATTGCTAGTCACAATTTTATGACTTATGATCATAAGTTGTTTTATATCATTACGAATAGTTGGAATAATTTATATTTTAGTGTAACTAAAAGTCACATATTTTTGACCGGCAATAACAAAAGAGAAAAAACTTGCCACTTGATTTACCTTAATTTGTTTAATCACATATAATTAGTCACATAATTAATATTCCACCAAACATTATTCATTTTTTTATTGTTTCCAAGAAACTATTGACCAAATTACAATTCAATAAATGATGTCAATATTTCGTACAACATGTGAATCTCATCCACTAAATTGGTGCCTACGTCACACAATCAAAATAAGTATTCACATTGGCTAACAATGGCTTAGTAACAGCTGTTTAATAATAGCTAACAATGCTTATAACCCACACAAAATCTAATTTTCATATAAAAATCCGTAACTTATAGATTAGCAGTCACAGTGTGACTTTAGGTCATATAATCCCTGATAGGAGTTAAGATCAGTGACTTAGAGTCACAAACATTGTGACAATTACATATTTGTGACTACTATCAATGGCTTAGTAATTTATAACAATATCTAATAATACCCTAACTCACAAAAAAATATATTTTTCATATGAAAAACTATGTCATTCAAGATTAATTGCGTGTGTTTCTAAAAAATAGAAAAAAATTAGTAGTGTGTGACTTAATCCGTGACAGCCACATGTTTCTCACAGTTCCAAAAAATACAGGATCTGATTTGTGACTATAACTCACAAAATTTGTGACAACTACCCATTTTTTTCTCACTTCCAGTCCGCCATTTTCTTCCACATCTGTTCTGCAGTTTCTCTTCTTTGGTTTTCAAAAGAATGGGTAATTTGTGACTCAGAGAAGAAGAAGAAGACTAAAACCAGTCCAAAGAGACTCTTTTTCCGAGACGATTCTATCAGTTGGTTCCAATAGAACATATGCATCACACCCCTTAAAGATTTGACCAAATTCAAAATCAGAGAGGACTCATAATAACTCAATTCACACAAATATATGTACAATCAAACAAAAACCTAAATCATAAATAATAAGAAAGAGTAAGAAAAGAGCACCTGGATGAAGCAATCATGGAAGATGAGGTGGGGAAGTGCCAAGGCCACATTGGACTGGTATTGGTACAGATCTTCAACTGGGGCTTAGACGATGAGCTCGACATCCGGGTACGACTCACCATAGAAATCATATCGAAGTGGATGAAAAGCTGACCCCTCTTTTTCCTAGAACCCGAATCGACGTTAAACCCGCCGCCACCACCACCGCCACCGCCACCGGTCCTCAAACCTGGAGATGAGGATTCACCACAGTGGTGAGAACGGGCACTAGAGCAAGATGCGGCGAAGGCGGTGACAGGAGAGTAGAATGAGGAGTTTCAAACCAAGTGAGTAGATCTGTAGTGGATATGTGTGGCTTCCTAACCGGAGTGCTTCTCTATTTTTTTTTCCTCTTTATAATTTCAAAGTTTCAACTCTATACTAAGCTTAGATTTGGACAAAAATGGCAGAAAAATGGCTAAAGACATAAACGTTATTTGTAGTGCTAGAGGTGGAGATTGGAGGAGAAGAACGGAATGTATGAATTGAAAAAATACAAAAAGAAAAAAAAAATGAGGTCAAAAGCTCTAACAGGTACAAAGGGTATTTTGGACTTTTTGACTTACGAGAAGAACTAGAAATGTCATTCTGAAAAACAGTAGTAAAAAATTCATTTAGTTACAAAAAATGACTACCCACGGCAATTTCTCAAAAAACTTCCATAGCTCTCTACAAATGGGTTTATTTTTGAGTTGGAGGAAAATTACCATCACTATCACAAGAATGACAAAATCTCATAATATCTTATATATTTTATACTTTGACAAAGATGACAAAAATGATTAGCCTACTCAATTAACTAGGATTAATCTCCATTTATAGAGTGGAAAGGGACTCTATTAATGAAATGTAAATGAAATTGGGTCCATCCCATTTTTAACCAGTCATATCACATTGGAGTAATGTCTTTTACTCTCACCAAAATAAAACTCAAAAATGAATTGCTCTGCTCATACAGGAGCAAAATGGGCCTTTTCATCCAAAAAAATCGGGTACTTTTGCTATTTGGGAGGGGAAATTGACATGGCTAGTCTCATTTCGAGACCAAATGACTTTTTTAATTCATTTTCTCAAAATGACATTTTTAATACCCTTCAAAGAATAAAAAGTCCAAAAAGCCCTTCTATGTCAGAGAGTAAAGAACAAAAGCAAAAATGGTGACTCTGGATCTTGGACTTCTTCTTTATCGTTAACATTTATATTCCCTCTAAGAATAATCCCAAGGCACCTCTGTTCCCCATCAAAAAGCCCAACCCTTCATCTTAAGAAACCGTTCCAGTCACATCTCTTTAGTCGCCGGAATTGGAACCATCGCTTCCGTCGGAATTGGACCCATCGTGGTCTCGGCCAAGACTTCCGCGAGGCCCGGAAGGTCTGGACTCTGCAGATGGGTATGAAAATCTTTACAGCCAAGGGTACAGAGTGAATACCGCGGCTCTAAGCACCACTCTATTCAACAATGGGCTAAGCTGCAGTGCTTGCTTCAAGATCAAGTGCGTGGAAGAGATGGTGATTGCTTTTTATATTTCTATATGTTTCTTTCATAAGATGGTGATTGTATTTTTGGGGTTTGTTTCTTTATATGTATTAGTCACAGTCAGATATTAGGAATTTCTTCATTTCAGGAAGTTCCTGAAGGTGCTCTAGATTGTTTAGCTGGTTTAACTTTTGTAATTAGTGGTATACTTGACAGGTAGATATTGTGACCTTACTATCCCTTACACAAGCTTTTTCCCTTTTTCTTTTTTGGCAAAAATTGCTTTTGTATAAAGTGCTATAGAGTTGAAGACTGGATTTTAACATTTTGGCTTATTTGATTTGATACAAAGAGGTCCCAATAAATTAAAAAAAAAAATATTGATTATCATATATATCTATAAATGAGTTAATACTCCTTGGTTTATTTCTATTTCCCATTAACCTTGATTAGAATTATTTGTGAGTTACAGTCGCAGATTAGCCCTTCGTTTGAAAACCAAAGAAAGGAAACAACAGAACAGAGGTTGAAGAAAATGGCAGACTGGGAGTGAGAGAAAATTGCGTAGTTGTCACAAATTTTGTGAGTTATAGTCACAAATCAGATCATATATTTTTTGGAACTGTAAGAAATATATGGATGTCACGAATTGTGTGACTTATAGCCACACATTACTAATCTTCTTCTGTTTTTTTTTAGGAACACATACTACTAATCTTGATGGCATAATTTTCATATGAAAAACAAATTTTTTTGTGAGTTAGGGCATTATCAGACATTGTTATAAATTACTAAGTCATTGAGAGTAGTCACAAATATGTGATTGTCACAACGTTTGTGACTCTAAGTCACTGATCTTAACTACTGTCAGGGATTATGTGACCTAAAGTCACACATTGTGACTTAGGGCATTATCAACCATTGTTATAAATTACTAAGTCATTGATAGTAGTCACAAATATGTGATTATCACAACGTTTGTGACTCTAAGTCACTGATCTTAACTACTATCAGGGATTATGTGACCTAAAGTCACATATTGTAACTACTAATTTATAAGTTACGGATTTTCATGTGAAAATTAGATTTTGTGTGGGTTATAAGCATTGTTAGCTATTGTTAAATAGCTGTTACTAAGCCATTGTTAGCCAATGTGAGTACTTATTTTGATTTTGTGAGATATGCTCCAATTTAGTAAATAAGATTCACATATTGTAAAAGATATTGACATAATTTATTATTGAATTGTAATTTGATCAATAGTTTCTTGGAAACAATGAAGAAAATGAATAATGTTTGGTGGAACATTAATTGTATGACTAATTGTATGTAATTAAACAAATTAAGATAAATGAAGTGGCAGATTTTTTATCTTTTGTTATAGCCCGTCACAAACATGTGACTACTAGTTACACTAAAATATAAATTATTCAAATTATTCGTAACGATATAAAATAAACTATGACTATCAGTCATAAAATTGTGACTAAAAATAACTAAATTGTGAGTAATGTACAATTTAAAAGATACTCAGAAAATGCATCATAAAAATTATTACCATTAATCACAAAATTGTGACACTGCTCATGTCTTCAAAAGCTCACAATATTCGTAACAGTGTAAAATAAATTGTTCTGTCAAAAAAAAAAAAATCGTGACCATCAGTCACAAAAATGTGACTACCGGTAACAAAGTATAAAATGGCAAAAGGTTAGTTTTGGAATGACTATTTTTTCTCTCTCCAAAAGCAACTAAAAAAGTCATTATTTTGAACTATAAATGTCATTTTGAAAAAGTGAACTAAAAAAGTCATTTTAGCCTAAATTTGAACTATTCAAGTTAATTTCCCATTTGGGAGTTGCTCCCTCATGTGGCCACCAATCTATTTTGACATGTTTTATTAAGAATTTTTGTTTCCTAGAGCAAAAATAAATAAAACTCAAAAAAATATTTAAAAAAAAAAAGAAATCAGAAAATAAAAGAGACCGAAGCTTGAGTTGAATTGTTGAAACATTAAATTAATACATTGGGCTCTTGGCCCATTGCCCTTTTATTGCCCTTTTATCAAATGGGCTTTTTAGCCTAATGGCCTAATTTACTGTTAAACAATAGCCGAATTTTGAAACTTATTTGAACCATAGCATTTTTCATATTTGATAGATGAAAATATATTGATTTATTTTTTATAAAATTTATTTATATTGTATAAAATGGATTTATTTTTTACAAATNAAAAAAAACCGTGACCATCAGTCACAAAAATGTGACTACCGGTAACAAAGCATAAAATGGCAAAAGGTTAGTTTTAGAATGACTATTTTTTCTCTCTCCAAAAGCAACTAAAAAAGTCATTATTTTGAACTATAAATGTCATTTTGAAAAAGTGAACTAAAAAAGTCATTTTAGCCTAAATTTGAACTATTCAAGTCAATTTCCCATTTGGGAGATGCTCCCTCATGTGGCCACTAATATATTTTGACATGTTTTATTAAGAATTTTTGTTTCCTAGAGCAAAAATAAATAAATAAATAAATAAAACTCAAAAAAATATTTAAAAAAAAAAGAAATCAGAAAATAAAAGAGACCGAAGCTTGAGTTGAAACATTAAATTAATACATTGGGCTCTTGGCCCATTGCCCTTTTATCAAATGGGCTTTTTAGCCTAATGGCCTAATTTTGGATCACTGTTCAAAAAATAACCGTTTTTCAAATACTGTTAAACAATAGCCGAATTTTGAAACTTATTTGAAACATAGCATTTTTCATATTTGATAGATGAAAATATATTGATTTATTTTTTATAAAATTTATTTATATTGTATAAAATGGATTTATTTTTTACAAATGAAAAAAGGCCATTTAGAAAAATAAAAGCATAAAACGGTCGTTTATTAAATAAGTGTAAAAAATGGTCATTTTTTAATTGATATATTAAAAAAGGACATTTCTTATAAATACTCTTATCATATTTTACAGGGGAATTGGTTGCAACTTGGGCTTAGTGTAGCAGGCTCAATTTTTGGAGGGACTTTTTAAAATATATATATATATATATAAATAGCAAGCTAAAATTCAACTAGTATCATATAGCAATTAAATAAATATGTTTAGAAGCAGTATGTAAAAAAATATCCTTGTTAGTAGACCAACTTCAAACACTTAAGGGAATAAGTCGGTGCAAATTTAAAATTTTATAGTAAAAATGCTATTCAAAAAAAGAAAAAAAAAAAATCTGTTAAGGGTAATACTGCCAACGGGCTAAACTGCCACTCTTCCTAATTTCCTCAAATTAAATTTCTACTCCAATTTGAACAAGAATGGGCAGTGAATCTGCGCCTGATAACGCCGGTCTTACTTTCTTTACAACAAAAAAAAAAAATAAAAAAAATAAAAAAATCCACCATTTGATATAGAATTAATCCAACCTTCAACTTGACAAAAAGAATAAAAATGTGAGTTTGTCCAGTATGTTTGGTTTGTTCGTAGTGCCATAAAATATCTAGGATATATATTCTTTTTGCCCCTAAACTATGAATATTACACTCGTCCTCTATAAACTTTCAATTTGTTGTAAAAATTATCTTTCCGTAAAAGGGCATGGAACATAATTTTTAGCTGACATGTCATTTTAGGGTCATTTTGTAATTGAGCATGTGTCCCTTTTAGTTATTTAATTTGATAGAAGGATCATTTGAATAATACTAAGGGATACCATATAGTGCTCAATATCACGTGATGTGTAAATTTGTTATTGGCTTATTATAATTATGGTTGCCAATCCAGTAGGTATTCTTTTTTACATATGTGTAGGTATTTTTTTTTAGCCGTTAGATCATCATATAAAAGTGATCTAACGACTATAATGAGGTGCATGAAAAGAAATGCATCATTAATACTATTTCTCTCTCTTACCTTTTATTATAAAAAAATGTGCATGATAAATTTTCATTGATCAAAATGATACCTATGTATACGTTAAAAAAAAAAAAAAAAAAAAGAAACCTACTAGATTGGTGCCCTATAATTATAATCATAAACATGCACATTATGTAGTGTTGGGCACCAATAGTGCCGCATAGCATTACTCTTTTTCAAATTAATTAAAAGTTGAAGAATTTTTGATATTTTTTTGTAATTTAGGAACAAAGTGATACAATCTATGCATGTAAGGAGGCAAAGTGACAAAAAAACTCATAGAAACAAACCGATATATCACATGCTAGAGACCATCTACAAGTACCACATATTACACAAAAGGGAAAAAAAAGTTTTGAGTATGTCGTATCACATATATCATATGTCGTATCATGGCTTCTACGAAATATAATCAAAAGGGAGACGGCTTTCTATGCCGAATTGCCGATAAGAAAAACAAAAACGATAACCGATTTTTTTTTTTTTTTTCCGTTTTTGTGACATTAGAGTGTGTTTACTAATTAGATGCGAACACAACAGATCCTATAGTCTTAAAAATATATATTTTTAAAACTATATATCTATATATATATAAAAGGAGTCTGAAGAGATATAGCTTGTGAGATTATTTTTATTTTAAATCGCTGTCAGAAGCAAAAGATTTGAAATCAATGGGCATACAAAAACTAGAGATATTGGCTTTGACCGAAGTTAGTGCTTAATAGCATAAAAAAAATCCTTAATCAACGAGAAACTCTGCCTTTACTACAAGCTAATTGATCCCCGAAAAAAAATGTACTAAAGCTAAAAATGCTTATTATTGAGACTCAACTCTCCAAATAAGTGTAACAACGCAAAAATCTCAACGTTCTAACGACGCTATATTATATCAATCATTTTATAAATGGAGAGAAAGATCAAGTTTCGGATCTTTACCCTTATCACAATTCCCAATATTATGATTAATAGTCATCACTGAAGATCCATGTTGAGACGAACCACCTCCACCAAAGCCATTACATCTTATGCTTCTCTGCCAATTCAAGAAGCTTTGTTCGTCTTCTTCACATGGGTAACCACTATTGAGTGAAGTACAACTCCCACCATAATACACAAAGTTCTCAAACCTGGGTGCTCCATTTGACCCGAACCGCTCCGAGAATTGGTGTGTAGTAGGAAAATAGCGGAAGCTAGCTGCGTGAGCGTTTATATACATTGGAGGATGAAGAAGGCCCACGTGTTGATTTGGAGCAAAAACCATGGTTTGTTGTGGGTGCGATGAGAAGCTTAGTGGGGTGCATTCAGAAGCCCTTTTAGCCTTTCTAGCAGCGGTTCTCTCTTTCTTGTGTGCATTTTGGTGTCCCCCTAAGGCCTGAGAACTGTAAAACTTTCTTGAACAGAACAAACAAGGGAATACTCTTGATGTTGTGTCTTCTACATTGCTTACTCCAACTTGGGTTGTTTTCTCTTCGTCTTCCATATGATCTGTTAGGGAGAAAATGAGACTAAATTTGATTAGAATTTTGAAGTTTAAACAAATCCCAGATGAGAAAACCAAATAGAGTTGAAAAATTGTGATTGTATAATTAGAATAAAATAAAGTTGAAGAACCTTTGATGAAGAGAGTTGGAGAAATGGTAACTTGGGAATAGTGGCTGAGAGAACAATGTAGAGAACTGGCTTGGGACTTTGGCGTTTGAACTGATCAAAAAGTGAAGGAAAAAGGGGAGTTCAGAAGCTTTCTAAAAGAGTTGGAAAATGTGAAGTCTCTCCGAGTGTAATTATTAAATAGAGTGCTTCAAGTTAGAGAGGCGTATGGGCTTTTGGGTTGGAAACATAAGAAAAAGATAAGAGAGAGAGAGAGAGAGAGAGAGAGATTCCATTTTCCAATCCGAATAAAAACTCTCACCAATCACTCCACAACAGACTGCATAAACGTATTGGAGTATAGTTTCCCCACTTATCTCTCTGACAATTGGGTTTTTCTTTTTTTCAGGGGTTTTACTCTTGTTTTGTTAATTCCATTTCTGACGTTTTTTTTTTTTTTAATGTCATTAATAAAGGCCGGCACGTTAATAATAGTCCACTAATTTGTTTTTCCTTCTCTAATGAGTTCTCTTGTAAGTGACAAAACACTCTGTTTGCAACTTACAAATGAAGATCAGTGAGATTAAATAGGACTATTGAGAGTGGTCCCTTATCTTTCACATTTAAGAAAAGTCGTTTTGTGAGTGGCTAATTAATTGGGGAGAGATAGTAGTGTGTGGAATCAATATAAGTCATCAATTTTGTCAGAGGGAGCTAAGCTTTAAAATGATCAGGTTTTATGATATCTCTCCCAATGGCCAATGTGGAAGGATTGGGCGACTTTAAAGCTAAAGTCAGTCACCCCCACTTGGTCTGGAACTCAGTAGTGGTTTGCCTTGAGATTCATCTCTCTCTCTCTCTCTCTCTCTCTCTCTCTCTCTCTCTCTCTACTTGCGAGTGGCTCTTCTGCTGCAATCCTCTGCTTTTTCTATAAATAGTTATGGGGCAAAGCAGCCACTGGTAACTGGTCCTTGCTTTCTCGTCTATCCTCCACCGCCAATCCCATGCAATTTGTCACTTTTCTCACCCCCATTTCCCCTTGCATGCACTGATGAGCGACTGATCCCTTAACGTCACTCTCTCTTAAATGAGGGAATCCAATACGAGCCTCTCCACGTTGCTCCCCTACACGTGGCGGCCTGCGTGCGGCTGAAATTAAATCGGCCTGATTCGGGTTACCACACCCCACTTGCTGTGAACTCGATGAAGATGAACGGTTTTTATTGGTCCAAAGGACCGGGAACTAAATACTAAAGTCCTCGTTTCCGTCTAACGTGGAACTGTTGAACTGTTTAGTGCACCATCTCCTTCTGTTCCGTTATTGGGCTTTGAAACTCAGTACAGTTGGGATTCATAATTCTAGGCTCCTATCAGTTTTTTTTTCCTTTTTTCGTAAGGTTCCTAAGAGTATAAAAATATAATCGAAGCAGCAAAAGTACGCCAAAACCCATGTCAAATTCATTACAAGGTCACAACTGGAGTGGGGGGAAACATAGAACATAATGCTGGCATTGTTATATCATTGAGCTCTCCTTCGTACATATAGTCAACTGCTTGGCAAAAAGGAGTTCATCAGCTTTGAGCTTTGCGTAACATTTGATTCAAGCCGGGACAACAAAAAATTAAAGCACTTTGCAACAGAAAAGGTACCACAATCGCAGAGTGAGAAAATAACACTAGGTGAAAAGAGAAATTAGCGTTAGGCTATGTTTGGTAGTAAGAAAAGGAGAGAGAAAAGAAAAGTTTTAAGGAAAACTAAAAAATTAGGTCGGGATATGGAAGGAGAAGAGAAAAAGAATAGTAGAGCCCATACAAATAATCTGAAACAGAGAAAAAAGGAGAAGAAAAAATTATTTTGCTAATGTGTGAAAGTGAATTTATCAAAATAATCTTATATGCTAATCTTAAAATTTTAATAAAAGTCATTTTAAATAATTAGTTTTTTTTCTTCCCTACGTATCAAACAACAATAAAGAAAAAGTCACTTTCCATCTTATACATTGTCTCTCCCTCTAAATTTTTCCTTCTCTCTTACTTTCTTTCCTCTCTACTAAATATAGCCTGAAGAGAGTGTGTCCTACAGTACCGGTTAGCGAGAGAGATCCCCCAATCGTGGTCTCTGAACTATCAATTAAAACTCAAGAGCCAGTAAGTGGCACCAAAAGAACAACTATAATGTTCAATGCTCTACACAATGACATCAACACTCACCGGTGAATAGTTATGATGATTGATGACTATGCGCTTCTTTCTATATCTTATCAAAAACGATGTTACTATGAAAAGATGTAGTGGTAAGAACACAAGCAACTCCACCAAAATGCAAAGACATACCTTAAATGACATCATACGAGGGAACGACTTTACAGGGCACTCCACATCCACCCACGAGTTAACCTTCAATGACTGCATGACACTGCAACTTGTCCCATGCAGAAGATTTTTATTCAGGTATGAGAGAATTAGCGTAATATTAGAACAAAAGCATCATAGGATAAGTTTTGATTGATCCACTCGAACGGATTATTGTACGGAAAACAAACACTAAATCCAAAAAACGCACATAAAATCCTTGGGGAAACAAAACCAACCCTCGCTCTTTTTTTTCTTTTTTTTCTTTTTTTTTTTAACTCTGAATGAAGAATATTGAATACAAAAAATAGAATAATTACAAGTTATGACGTAGAAATCAGAACCTAACGAGCAACGTTAATGCCAAATGCATGTAATATCATATATATATATATATATATATTCCTTCTCGGATCGCAAAGATGGGGAGGATTTGTAAGCACTGTGAGAACATTAGGTCATGCTACACGTGAAGGGATTACCAATCAACAAAGTCAATATGGAACTTAAGACTTAAGAACAACCGAAACATCTACTTATGGAGAAAAAACTCGACGACACCGGTTCTGGATCAGGCTCAGGCTTCCTGCGAGGAAGATGCTTAAAGAAGGCTTTCACTGCTCCTGTCACACCATCTTCGTTCTCCATGGCCTTGGCTAGCTCAACAGCACGCTCTTTCACCTGGAATTACTGTTAGGTGAATACATAGAGATACCAAAATCCTCCAAAATCAAATTAAGAAAAACAATTACCTTGGAATCAAGCATAAAATTTATTGCATCAACCAACTTCGGAAGTGAAAACTCATCAACAGGGATTGGTGCAGGACCTACTCCTCTAGCGTGAACTTGATCTCCCCAGAAAGGTTGGTCCCCAAAGAAGGGAACAATAGTTGTGGGGCACTATAATAAGAAAAACACCAGAATCAGGCAGAATTAATTTAAAAGAAAAAAGATCAGGCAGAAACATACTAACGAGGAAATGAAAAATACTGAAATACAATAATTAAGTAGATGCCATTACTGCAGCTTTTAGACCAGCAGCTGTTGTTCCAGCACCTCCATGATGCACCTGTTTAGAGCATTAAACAATTTAAATTTTCCGGGAGATGGTAGAAGAGAATATGGTAACTGGTAACAAGAACAATACAATTGGTGGGGGAAAGCTCGTAAAGAGTGTTAACCCAAGAAACCTAAACACAGATTGGCCACGTCTGAGACCATCCAAGTCAGGGATGGCAGAGAAAGCCAAGCATACATCAATGATCTACTATGTTTGGGTCATTTGGTTAACATCTGTGTCCAAATTACGAGAAGACCCTACCATTGGCAGGGCAGCCTATATTTGTCCATCAAATAGCGGAAAAAATTCTTTTTTATATAAGAGAACCAACCAAAGTCGAAACTGTTCAGTAGAATGCTGAATTGGAAGCCTTAGAACTGAATAAGTAGGGCCTTACCACAGCCTTGCATTGTAAGAAGAGCCAGTCATGCGGGCAATTGTCCAATAAGTATATGGAGTCTTTGGGTTCAGCCACTGGCAGTAAAAAAAAAAAAAACCAAGTGAAGAAGATCAGTGCACAAATCAGAATGAGTTATACTAAGCTTACTCAAACTGAAAACTCACAGTTCCCAAGGCCACCCCAGCCTTTGTTAATAATGCCTCTTTGTCCAGTTTTGTCAAGTGCATTTACAATTATCTGGGTCATCTTTTCTGGTTCTTGAACAGGCTGACAAGACAAAGGAGAAAAAAGTTTCAACAAGATAAAGAATTCAAGAGAGGAAATATCTTCCCCAGCCCTAAAAAAAAAAGAAGATAGAGAGGAAATATTTTGAAGTTCAAAAAGCAACACAATTTTAATCATTTTACTTTTTGGAGGATGAGAACCCAGAAAATGGTAATTAGATTCTAATTCTTAACAACGAAGGACTAAGAGTATTATGCTAACTGGACTACAACACCATTTAACCCACTCAACATGAACAAACAAGAACATTTAGAAACTTCCTTAAAAGTGGCCAAGTAAGTTCCATTACAAAAAGGAAATGCATAGTACTAGGAAGAGAATTAAGATATGAAACTCACAAGGCTACCAAAGCCAATATAAATAGGCTTTTCACCAGCGTTAAGCCATTTTACAAGTGCCTCGGGAGGTTCATAATTTGATGCGAGATCAAGGAAGCAGAATCCCACTACATCAACTTTTGGACCCCAATCTGCAAATTAAGTAAAAGCCACAAAACAAGGAAATGTTGATCAAGGAATAACCTAATGTAGTTCACCAATAAGTAAATAAATAAAACACTAGCGTTATGTTATGCAAGAGATAATGGAGTTAAAGAAGGAAAAAAATCAAAAAAAAAAAAAAGCTAGGAAATAAAGAACATTTTATGGCATATGTACAAGAAGGAATCCACAACACCATTTATTGTTGCTGAATCCAAATCACTATTTCTTTTAAACCTAGTAGTAAAACTATCTAAAACATTCTTCCTGATGGCAGTGTCCAAGCAGCATAAGATTCGGCCACAATCTCAAAATTTTTAACGTAAGAATGAGGACATACACAACATACAAGTGAAATGTAAGCAACCACCTTTGGGTTTAGGAACAAGATGGGGACTCCATATATAACCATGCGGAATTTCTGAATCTGAGCCTTGTGAGCCACTTAAATACGTGACAGGACGGAGTCTCAGCTTCTTTTTGCGAACATCATTAATCATGTCCCGTATTCCCAGCCAAATCAAAGAGTCCACAATTTGATATGACAGCTAAAAAATTGCGAGAACAAAAAACTATGTTAAAATAAATCCAGATCTTGGAAGAGAAAATACAATAGAATTTTAATACTCACAGATGCCAATAATAATGTAGCTGAAGATCAAAAGAAAAAAGACTCACTCTATATCCAGCTTGTTGCTTAACACGGGACAAAGGATGTGGAAATTCACTAGTTGGCCTGGTAGGAATAAAGAATGATGAGATTGACACAACAATAAAGACTCTTGACACAACAATAACGACTCTACAAAAATCTTTTTTCTAGAACACTTAAATAATACTTCGTAGGATTTCATTACCCAAATAAGACTTACGTCCAGGGCATTGTGAAAAATATGTGAACCGGTACTTTTAGTGCCTCTGCCACATGAGTATGCCCTAAAGAAGCATTTAGTAAGATGAGTATCTTGATAAACATGAACAAATGTAAAATGAATCTTCAACAGGAATGACAAAAAATTTTAAAAGTATAGTATGTAAAAAATAGCTAAAATATGTAAATCAGCAGACAACACAAATTAGAAGTATAACCATTTTGCAACTCATACAGTCACAAAGGAAGGAAAAAAAAAAAAAAAGAATGCCAGATATTAACAGGGGGAAAAAGTATAAAATTAAACAAACCAAATAGAAAAAAATCAAATAAAGGGTTAAAAAAGTCACTTTGGTATCCAAATATGGTTTCTTTTACCCAATCAATCTGTAGCATCCCGTTTGGCATTTTGCAACTTGCAGGTGTCCATTATCGTAGATTTTCACAAAAAGTTCAATTAAATCTCCTATATCTATCATATTATAAAAAATCTGACAAAACTGACGATAAAGACAGGCACCTTAATAAACAGTATCTGAAATAATTTTTCCGTTGTGTGTTTTTAAGCAACTAAACCAGGTTATAAAGTAGAAAGACAATTACAGGAACCCATATCCTAACAAATTCTATTTGAACCAGATCTTTTTTACTTTTTTTATAACATTGTACTAAGGAATAAAATGTGTCTCAACAGCTTAACCAAGTAGAAGTCCTTTCCAGGCAGGTTGATTTTTTTTTTAAAAAAAATACTACCCACAAAATTCATTTCCAACGTAGACATGTTTCTCCCTCTCTTCCCCAAGAAAACCCTTTCGACTTAAAATTACAATTGAAATCTAGATCCTCATCAAAAAGTTTGAAAAGCATGCTACAAGTGAAAAAAACATTTAAAAATTAAAAAAAAAAACACACACACACACACAACACAACAACAACAACAACAACAACAACAACAAGAACATAAATGATCCACAAGTAACAAGACTGACCATAGACTGGGGGATTTGCAATGATTGCATCTGCTTTAAAAGGAATACCAGAATCCATATCAGGTTCTTTACAAGCTGGAAGTAAAGAGTATATAATTTCCTTCATTTGATTTCGTTGGATAGGTATCTCAGATGGCCCTGATGGCAAAAAACCTTTATTTTTAACCATATCTGCAGAAAGAGAAAAAAATATAAAATCAAACTGAGTAGAAAAATCAACATAGAAAACTGTTCTCATCATTTGAAAAATGATCCAACAACATTTATGACAGGGAATGCAACATTTATCTATGCAGATCTAAAGAACTGGAGTTTTTATGTGGGTCACTTAGCACATGTATTGAGCAATTAATAGTGGCACATAAATTGATCAATCAATACATTTTCTTTAACTTCCAATCCAGGTGTATGTCATTTACACTGGAGTGCTTTTATTTTATTATTTACTTCTACTTATTTTTTCTCTTTAATAGCTGGGACCAAGTAAAACAACAAAATGGCGTATCTGGTACATACAACCAGCAAGAACTTTGGGGTCACCGCCTAAAGGGTAAAACTCCAATCCAGCAGTCAAGACAAACTCTTTGAAATTTGAATGTGTTGCTAGTCTAACACGATGGCCGTAGTCCTGCATACAGATAATAAATATAAATTTCCCTTACCAATATCATTAGTAAAAAAGATAAAGATTAGTTCTTCAATCACATAATTGATAATTATTGGTAAATGATTTGCAATAAAATTATTGGTAAATGAGGACATTCAAGTTCCTCCATGTTAATGGTACATATGTGCCTTCTGAGGACAATATTGTTGCAAAATATAAAATCAATAGACAGATTACAGATGCACACATGTAAACACATATATGATATGTATGTAACATATACAACACATCTAAAAGGAAAAAGGATAGATTGTGAAATTACTGTCACCTGTAAACGTTTGCCTATTGCAATAAATGGTTGAACATCTCCACGTGTGCCAACAATAAGCATTACAATCTGCAGTGGTGGTATGTACTGAAGGTCTGTTGCATCAAGAGGCTCATCATCAACAGCTTCAGTATGAGTGTGGTTGGGTCCAACTCCAAGTGATAGGGGTTCAACGTCCCCTGGAACTTCAAATTCCACTGTTCCATCATCTTTAACAGTAGCTATTCTATTCAATAATTTAAGCTGCACAAATTTTAGTTCTTCAGTAAAAATAATTTGGGAATGAAGGTTTAACACGATTAAGTAGATGCGCCATAGCAACCTGAAATGATAAAAGTATTTGTACGGGAATATATTATACATCAAGAAATGCAAAACCATTGCATTCACCATTTATACTTTGAATGCCAGGATAAATCTAGACTACACCCTTAGATCTAACCTGACCTTTGCTTTTTTTAACATGAACAATGCATAATGCTATCTATGCTTGCTGTAACCTCACTAAATCATACAATTTTATGCCTATCAACCAAATAGTGGAGTAATTTTCATATGACCATAATAGTTAATCATGTTAACACCTCGTTCCAGAAGTCCTCAATCAAAAGGTCCAGACAAATGCATGGACCCGAATAAAGAATTATATGTATAAAGCTTATCAGTCCCAGTGGGGGAACAGCATCACAACCTAAATGTACCAAGATTACATATAACAAACTACGTTGACACTCACTGCCTCTTCCTCCTTTTCCGCCTGTTCTTTCAAACATTGCCTTCAACAACTAAAATATCCCAGAAACCGTTTCCGAAATTACCATGGTGTATCAACTAAGAAACTGGGGCAAATCGTGAATTCGCAAATTAAACTACATACTATAGCAGTAAAAGCTTATGCACAGGCAGCACAGCACAATAAAACTTCTGCATGTTTAGTGTAGCCTATACAGGTTAACTGCATTAGCTCACAGCAAAAAGCTACTTAGTTTCCCCCAAAGAGCGGTGAAATAAGTCGACGAAAAAATTAAAAAGGAACTCGAGTCAACAATTCATAGTTTTTAGGCTCTAGTAGGGTAAAATATCAAGAATAAACAAGAATGTCATCATTGGTAGTATATATATTGTACCTTCTGCTGAACCGAAATTTTGTCATCGAAAATCTGTGCTGCATCTTCGGAACGTATGTTATTATGTCTATGCCTTTCCGTTTTTGCCCTTTCCAACTTAAGCCGACCTGAATTCGATTCCGATTTGTCAAGATTCGATATTTCCAATGGCAATGTGTTTGGCTTAACAACACTCCTGCCAGAAATTCCTGAATTAAGAAATTTAAGATGTATCATGAACGTAAAGAAACCGAACAATTTCACTATAATTTCAAATTTTTGAATTTGAACAGGCGCTAATTCTATTCCAACTGTTTTCAAAACTTCTCTCTCCATAACTTGACAACGACAAATTCTACTCTAAAAACAATTTTAAAAAATAATAATAAATTAATTTTTCTTGCACTTTCTTACTAACCAAACACGAGTCCAATCAAAGACCGAAACCGACAAACCTGGAGAATTATCGCCACCGTTATTCACCGGAGCATCTCCCAGTCCCACACTAGCTTCCCCCCGTTCCAGTTCCAATCTATTACCGGCTCTGGAACCTCTGCTCTCCACTTCTTCTTTTCCGTCACCGCCATTCTCACCGACGACTTCTTGCTCGATTCTCACCGGAACTTCGCCGGAATTTACAGGCGACGCGAGGCGATTTTCCGGCGGGTCCGTCATCGCGGCCGCCGGCTCCGCCGAGGTGTCCGGGCGGTGTCCTCTCCGGTCCTGATCCAGATCGAGAAAGAGCTTCGAAGAGCGCCGGGGTGGCGCTGTGTTTGGATTCCGGGAAAATTGAAGCGATTCGGAGCGAAAATTGAGAGACCGAGATTCTTTCTCGTTGAATAAAGAGAGAGAAAAAAAAAAAAAAAAAAGGAGAGAGAAAGCACGTTCGGGGTGAGTGGGTGGCGGGTCTGCGAGTACGGGACACGTATTTTTCGGATTCCTAGCTGTTAATTTCAGAAAAATCCCAACCCCCTAAGGCCCGAACCCGAATAAAAAGTATTTCTCTATACAAATAAATTTAGATTTACGCACAGAGTCCCTAATTGTGATAATTTTGTCCCAGAGATAATTTTAGTAAGAAAAAGTCCTTAAAATTTTAAGATTCCTAGGAATTAAATGAAAATTGCGACTTACTGTTAAATATATTTGACAGAAAAATACATATAAATAGTACGTGATAGTATCATTTAAAAAGGTATTTAAGAGGAAATAAACTGAAAAATGGGATTTGAAAGGAGATGAATATTTGATGGAAAAACACATAAATAATGTGTGGTAGCATTGTTTAAAAAAGTATTTAAGAGGAAATAAACTGAAAAATAGAATTTGAAAGGGGATGAAAATAGGTATTGATAGTCATATTAATCTTCTTGGAACTACAGATTTAGGGGAAAAAATTTCCTTAGTTGTTCCTTTTATGCTCAAAATTCCACATTAGTTTTCCCTTACGTATTTTTTCAAATGTTATTACGTGCTTTTACAAGTGCATTGTCATCAAATATTTAATAGTAAGTTGTAATTTGAACTTAATTAATTACAATACCTTATTAAATTTGTGGGCTTATCTGCTAAAATTAAATCTTTTGTGATCATCACATATTGGATAGTTAGGACTTTTGTGCCATAAACTCACAAATTAGGGGGAAAAAGTGAAAATAGTACGAGGGAATAAATATCTTTCTTTTATGAGGGAATATATCTTCTTCTTTTTTCATTTTATTTTTAGTGGAGTTAAGCTAACCTAGCATATCAAAAATAATAGTGGAAATATCTGGCGCGTAGATCAGTTTTTTCCCTCTCTCTCCTTCTTTCGAATGTAAAAAAAGTTCCTCTCGAATTTAAAAATAACATATGAAATAAAATAGAGGGTCTTTACAAAAATTTGATCATAATACAAGCTTTTTTATTTTGTTTCTGGACATTTATATCACAAGGTTTGGTAGCATATCTATTGCAGATTTTTTTTCCTTAGTAATATAGGTTAGACTAGAGATGTTAATCATCGCGTGACATGGCACTAACAAGTTAATAATGTTGTGTTAGAAACAACGCCGCCCATCTCATGCCTGCGTGGCGTGGTATTAATTTATGTTTGTGATTATAGTCGTGTGATCGTATTTTGAGCTTTTTAAGCTAGTAATTGTACTTAATTGTGTCGTTTCCGGTCTAATTTTATCAAGTATAAATTCAATCATATTTTAGAAATTTTCATTAGTTAGCTTTATTTTTACACTAATAGTATTAGTGCTAACTTTGTGTGTAATTTTTTTTCTTCAAATTAAAAATAATTTTGAAATCATTATGTTTAATGAAACGTAGAGATGTCAATGTGGATCGGCTCACATTCTGAAGTAAAAGCATGATATCAGTTCGGCCCGTTACATATAGTAGAGGTCGAATTAGACCTAAGCAATATGCCTATCAGTTCTGCGCGGCCCACATTTCTACAGGTACACATTAGGCCTACATTTAGTTATTTTATATATTATTTTGAATATATTTTTTAATTAAAAATTAAATATTTTCATTTATATGCTTTTAATATTATTTATTTACTCATTTTTGCTTATTTTTAATTTATTCAAAAAATAATATGAATGTAATTTAGACTCATATTTGATATTTTAAAGTATAGAACAATAACGAAATTAGATCCACATTTGACCCGTATAAACACGACCTATTTAGACTTGTATAAAATTTAGACTTGGCCTCTGAGCCATACTGACCCACTTTACATTCCACTTTACATTTCTAATTGAACAGAATTATTTATGAGTGAGTCTTGAATCCTAACAAATAAACTTTTAGGGGATGGCTACGGTAGGGGCGTCCCTACGTAGGGTCATGCCTTAATTATCGTTGGATGAGAATCTGTGGGGAATAACGGGAATCTGTGGAGAATCTATTTATATACAGATTCACATCCAACGGTGAATAGACAGGATCCTACGTAGGGGCGCCCCTACTGTAGACGCGCCCAAACTTTTAATATCTAAAAATGATACAAATATATGATTGAACTATTAAATTTTAACAAATAAAGAAGTTTAAATTTAAGTACTTAATGAACTAAAAAGATTTTAATAAAATCGCATAAACTATATAAGCTTTATGATAAATATGTATGAGTAGCTTTTTCATGATTAACGTGTTAGTCATGCATGCAGCATGCATATGCTCATGCCATGTAAACTGATTCTCGGACTTTGGATAACAAAAAATGTCACATAATTATTTGTATGCAAATGCCTGTTGATCATATCTTTCTTCTTTTAAGATTGTTTATTTAACAAAGAAAGTGAGATTCGATAATCGATACAAGTAGATGAGTTAACACTTAACAATGGCTTGCTATGTGGCCACTTTAATAATCATTTTTCATATCATGGAGATATTAGACGTTTAAGTTATTCAAACTTCACTGTCAACTATCCTTGTCGGTACTTCAAATTAAAGATACCCAGTAATTATTACCATTTAGTCATTTAGAAGATTCCCAAAACAATTCATAATTAATTGTAAAGTTACGTGTAGTAATTTAATTGCCAACCTCTTGTTTTTCTTTTATTCTTTTTTTCCCCCCTGAAATCAACAATACCATATAGTACGTGCATTTAAATGGACAACGAAGTAAGGACACCCTTTTCACATAATAGAGAATAGTGCTCCTTATGGCATATATATTGTATAACAAGATCTTCTCAGCCACGTAGATTTTAAAATCAAGTAGAACATAGTCCATACGAACCAACGGTCCATGTAAAAATGTTTAGTAATAATCACGTCAAAGTTTTTCAATTACAATGAAATTTTGAATCCTTTTTTTTTTCAAAAAAAAAAAAAAAGGCTGACCATGCATGTTTTGTCTTTTTTGTGTGAAGTTTTCCTATCTGGTCAACTTCATAATGAATTAGTTAGTCCACTCCACTTTCCTAATGCTATTATTCATTACAACCTATAATTAAGATATTGTCTACTTATATAGTCACATCCGCCTCTGATTTTCATTTTTTTTTCCTTCTTTTATTAATTATAAAGAAAATGAAACAAACGTCAAACTAAAGAAAGACTCCACACGCACCTTTAAATTCAGATGTAGACTCGACATCTATATCAATGTGTGATGCATTAAAAATGGCTGGTTCCATATATAATTGCGATGCTAAATACTTTGTACTAACATATGGACTTTAATTACATCTTGAAATTAACATAGGTCCACATTACTATTGGTATGTGGTATCTTAAACACCACAAGTATCTCCTAGTAATGCTCTTTCTAAAAATTAATGCTACTTTGTCAGCATATGCTATTGCCAAAGGAGCTCGTTTGTCTTAGAAAATATGCTCCAGTGTACTGCGACTTTGTTACTTAAGGGAGGCTGCCTTATATGTAGTTATTTCTGGTATAACCAAGTAAAATTTGAAATTGTCTACTTTGGCTTAGAAAATAAACTGTGAAATTTTACTTCGAAAATGTAAAAATTGTCTACTTTGGGTTTTATGGTTACAAAATTTTCGATACTTTAGTAACCATCTGATGTCAATGTTTTAAAATCTTTTGTTTGTTGTTTATTTGATGGAAAAACTCATTATCACATGATTAATAAGGGAGTTTAAAATTGCAAAGCAAGAAATTTCCAGGACACAAATTAACTGCCCTTGTTTTACTTATTCTCAATAAAATACAAGTTTTTTGGAAAATAAAACAATTCAAGGAATGAAAACTGCTCTTATTGTAGTAATATTAACAGACGAGTTAGTTCCAAAAACTCTCCCTTTTGAACTTGCTCCTCTCTTCTTCTCCACATCAATTCCTCGTCTGCAACAGACGCAAGGCCAAGCTCTCTCTTCCACAGGTGCCTTCCCCTAGCGGGAAGAGGGTCATTTCCTCTCTCCAGTATAGACTTTTCTACATTTTTTTTGTCTGTTTTTAATTTTTTTTGTCTAATAACTCTCCCTTTTGGGAGGATAGTTTCCTACCTAAATCTAGATCTTATGTGGGCTTAATATACTCAGATCTAGATCTGTGGTGGTTTGTGTTATTTCTAGTTTTTTCTTTAGTTTTTGTGTGGTTGTTCTCCAGATCTGTATCAATTTTGATTTAGATCTGGAGAGGTAGTTACCATAGTAGATCAGAGTTGGCAGAATCTCCTTCAGTGAATCAATCAGAGTTACCAATTCAGATTGGAAAGAATCTAGAAGAGCCATAGAAGTGCACTATTTTATCCTTGGAGATTTTCTCCAAGATTATTATCGGGAACCACCGGTATTCTGAGATCTATAAAGGTATTGTCATCTTCAAGCTTTTGAATCGATTTACTGATTCTCATCGTAAGAGGTTATATGTAACTCGATTGACTATTGCAACCCTTGTGTGAATTTAATGAAATTGTTTTATTTTTCAAAAAAAAAAAAAAAAAANAAAAAAAAAAAAAACAGACGAGTCAAATTAATACTACATAGGCAAAAAAAAAAAAAACAGACGAGTCAAATTAATACTACATAGGCTGTTCTTCTTCTTTTTTTTCTTTTGTTTTGTTTTGTTAAATATTTACCAGAAAAAATGATGAACTGTATTTTGATGGCATGAATATTTTCTCTTGAGTTGGGCTATGTTTCTTAACTTTGAACAAACAGTAGACCAAACTTCACTGTTAAGAAACAAAATAAGTTATTAAAAAAAAACTTAGAGGATTATATTATTAGTTGGACTTAAAACTAGCCCACTCATAGGGTAAAACTCTTTTTCTTTTTTTTGAAAAAAAAAAAGATTCATCAAACTAGGAGAGAACTTCCTCTCACCTCTTCCTAAAATCCTTCCCGCAGCCTTCGCCAGCCACCAGCCACCAGCCTCCTCCACTAGTAGGTTCTACCCCTTACCAGGGAGGGGACTCAGTTCTTCCCTCTCCCTGGTATGAGATTTCTTTTTTTTTTTTTCTGTTTTTTTCTCTATTTTTAATTTTTTTTATTTCTTCCTTTGAGAATGTTGATGTCCACCTAAATCTAGATTTATGGTAGTCTTTGTACACTCAGATTTAGATCTACAGTATTTTGGGTTATTTTTCATGTTTTCTTATGTATATCCATATATATATATATATATATGATTTTTTTGGTTGTATTTTAGTTCTTATGTTTTTAGAGTTTTTTTTATTATTTTTGTATCTTTCTTAGCTTTTTTTTTAGATCTATGACTTTCGAGAGTCAGATGTTGAAATTTTTGGGTAACGTTTACTGATGAATGCTGTAAAAAAAGTGGCGTTTGCTAGTAGATGTCGTGTAAAAATTGGCATTTATTGATGGACACCACGAAAAAAGTGACGTTACTTATAGATACTGCAAAGAAAAGACTACTATGGTATTTACTGATGGACGTCTTAAGTGAGTTCTGTCCGGAGGCTCTAAGTTTTTTGCTTGGATTTTTTTTCTTAAGTGGAAAGTGGAATTTTGTAATCATATATCTTGTAATTAAGAAAATGATAGCTCACACTCTATGTTTTCTTTAGATTGATACTGGTTTTTTTTTTTTTAAGGATATTTCTATTTCTTTTAGAAACTTNAAAAAAAAAAAAAAAAAATTGCCTGGCCCAGTCATAAAGAGACAGTTGGGTTAGTGGCACAATTCCGCCATTGGATGAATACACGATATAGCAGGTAACGTAAAATACCAATTGTAACGAGCCACTCCTTCTAATTGTAATTGGCTAATGGGCATATAGTCGGTGGAGCACACTTAATACAGCTAGCCACTTCTGCACTCATATTATGGTCTAACTTAAATATCCAGTAAATTAACAACCGACTGCCCACTTAAACGATATGTCAGTCACGATCAATGATAATAATACGTTTTCATATTTATAAGCAATAAAGTTTTTATTTTTATTTTTATGTTTTGGAGGAGAGAAGATACGAAAAATCAAAACTTTGCATTTTAGCAAAATACTATTTTCACTATGTGTGTTAAAATACATTTCCTTTTATTTGTCAAATTGGGTAAGATCGTCACGACGTTAAGATTTGGTCAAAATTTTGTTGTAAAATAAGAGTAATATCCATAGTCAAAAGTAATCAAATTTCTAACTTCCTCTTAACTCTTGCAACTAATAAACATCTTTGTTTAAAAAAAAAAAAAAAAAAGAAAGAAAGAAAGTTATATAATTTTCTAAGAATAAATTTTAAGTATTTTACATTTAAATTTTAAAAAAAAAAATCTTGATAAAAGCTAAAGCAAATTTGACATAATGGATAATTTTGACCCAATTTGACAGACTTAGAGGATATATTTTGTGTTTGTGAAAACATTAAAAAAAATCTTGATAAAAGCTAAAGCAAATTTGACATAATGGATAATTTTGACCCAATTTGACAGACTTAGAGGATATATTTTGTGTTTGTGAAAACATTAGGTAGAAAGTGGTATTTTGCTAAAGTATAAGAGAAACTTTTGGTACTTTTTAAAAAAAAAAAAAAAAGAAGAAGTTTTCAAGCTTATAGACTAGAAGATTGCTCTACTTATGTAGCATAAAATGGAACTAAAAGGGCACCGATGATGCCGTATTTGTTTTTTATTTTTAATTTTTTTATGGAGTACTTAAAGGAGAGCATTCTTTTCTTTTTTCTAATAGAAATTTAATTAACACGCCTTTACTTCTCATTGAAGAGTAATTAATTCATCATAGATTCATCGTATCATAAGTTTATTTATGAACATCTTACAAAATCATAATAACGTTAGACCCTTGCGGACAGTTATACGTAAAGATGAGTGTATGTTTTTCTTTTGTCCATTAACTACATGCATGTTTTCCTTATATAGAAAGATTTTGGCTTTTGGGCACACCCCATTTTCATATTTAGGTACTGAAAAAGCAACATGCACAAGTTTATATCCGATGGATGCACACACTACAAACATTACATATCAATAAATTGGGTATATAAATAAGAAGAGGATACATTTATAGAAAATAGTTGGTAACAAATAAATTTAGGTCGCCCTTAAATTTAATATACGTACTTTAATATTTACAATCTCTCTGGCACGACATATTAATTAATTATACACATTGCGACCTTTTCTATGAACAAACAACTAATCACAAGAATTGTTCAACCTGCAGCGATTGAAATAATATATCAGAGACCTTCAATAACAAATAAATGATTTCAATGTTACTATAGATGCATATAAATATATCTGAATATGTCTCATAACAAATATATGGCCAACTGATCAAGAGAGGCTGATTAAGGCAGGTTATGACTTATGTGTAACCCACCGCAAGATACTATGAGGATTGAGGAGTCACGGTGCATATGCTTTAATTTCATGTTTGACGATTTTAACCGGAAAAAAAAAAAAAAAAAAATCATGTCCATTAGTACCATACCGATATTGTCCCATAAGCTGACCCACGTGCACACCACATGGTCGTGTCTGTACCGACTAATTGGCGGGTCTCAATGTCTCATATTCCAATATACTTTTGTGAATAATCAACTTAATTAGAGGGCTAACCAAAAGATGTAACTATAACGGTTTATTAACTTTACAGCATAAAATAAATTACGTGCTGGTCCAAGAAAAAAAAAAAAAGAGGAGTAATTTTTTTTTTAAAGCATTATCAAAATTAACTCGCACAAAATATCTGTGTAGTTTAATTACTTAGCTTAATCACCGTCTAGGAAAAAAAAATAAAATAAAAATATCAGGCATGATTACAACACAAAAATAAGTAAACACGACCCTGAATCTAGTAGTTTACTTATTATCATTATTTTTTTTTTGGGACATCATTTAATAGTTTACTTACTTTATAGAATGAAATAAATTTTATGTGGGTATGAGAAATGATCGAACCAAACCAAACATTCCTCCGTAGTTACATACTTTCTTTGGTGGTAATCACGTATGCTTATGTTGTTGAAGCTTAAAGTTCGAGTTAAATTATTATTCCCTTTTCTGTCGAAAAATATATTGAATATATATGAGCCCGATGAATTTTTAATTTTTTTTCCTAGTCAATTTTTCCTCAAAAATTATTATTATTATTTTTAACGAGGCAACTCGACCGGTCTGAACGCATCAGAACATTTAGTAGATTTTGTGATGATTAGTGAAATTCAGTTTACAAGTACAAGAGTAAATTTTAGGCAGATTTTCCAATGGTGCCGACAACTTTAAAATTTCTCCGTCAGATTTAGGCCTCCGCGATTTTATTTGATAATTGCGGTTTTTACAAAATAAATAAATAAATAAACACGCAAAATGGCTTTGAGTACCTCGTATGAGTCAAAAGCTGCAACAGATCCTTCAATATGCTAAAAAGTGAAAAAAAATCGTATGAGTCAAAAGCTGCAACAGATCCTTCAATATGCTAAAAAGTGAAAAAAA
>JXTC01000321.1:233992-254436 GCA_002914845.1 Trema orientale | reverse complement strand
TTACAAATAGAATAAAAAACAAGAGATATTCTCATTCAACCTGATGGGTTAGAAATCTAGTACGTGACCTCTTATAGCAAAAAGATACCGCTAAAACTAAAGCGATTTTTCTCTCAAAAAATAAAAAAAAAAAAGACTAAAGAGATTTTTACGTAATTTTTTATTTATTTTGGTAACCTTTTAAACACAAATTCCATTTTAGAAAAAAAATGAGTTACTTTAAGCCCAAAAAAAATCAATTGTAAGTTTTATATATAAAAAAAAAGCACGTTTACAGTAAGATTTATGCACCGTTAGATGGG
This sequence comes from Trema orientale, assembly GCA_002914845.1. NCBI lineage: Eukaryota > Viridiplantae > Streptophyta > Magnoliopsida > Rosales > Cannabaceae > Trema > Trema orientale. Next base: position 254,134 of record JXTC01000321.1, on the reverse strand, counting down.
AATCTATGTATAAATAGATTTTCACAGATTCTCATCAAACGGTCTATAAACATAGTCTTACGTAGGGACGCTTCTAATATAACCGTCTCCATAAAAAAAAGTCGAATCACTAATTCATAAAGAAAAGCAACGAATCTATAGATGATTAATAAGTTTACATTTTTGTCCTAAAAAATTTCTTAAAATAAATAATAATAATAATAATCAAAATCAATATCATCTTAATTGAAAACTATTAACCATTTACGCAATTAAACCATTTTTCAAACCATAGAAAATAAAAAATAACTCGTTACGAAAAATTTCAAAAGTCCGAAGAGAATGTGAGGCCACGTAGGACGGAATGAATATTCATTAAAAAAAACAATAAATTTATTTGAAAAAAAGGAAGTATAATATATTCTCGTAACAGTTAAAAAGGCATTCCCTTTGTGTCGATGCCGCTTAATTCTCGGCAATGTCGCTCTCCGACGCCCGAGATTGAACCTCAACGACTAACCCAACGCTCTCTTTTCATCTCCACCTTCTTCCCCAATCCCGATTTCGCATCCCAATCTCCTCTTTCGTCGTCTCTCTCTTCAATTTTCTGAGCCTTATTTCTCAGCAATGACAGCTCTCGAGCTCCGTAACAGAGCGGGAACACAGCGATATACAGCGCGCGAACCATCAGGTTTATATGCTTCTTCATTTATTTTTTCTGGGTTTTTTCCAATCTTTTGAATCCCTTTGATTTTGATCGTGATTGAATCCATTTCGGATTTTGATCGATGCCCACCTCGATTTGAGTCATACCCATTTGGAACTTGTTATTGAATTTTCGTGCTCTGTTTGGTACCGATCTGTTACGCTCATAATTTCAAAGTGTTGAATGGGAATTTTTGTTGGGTCTGAGTGGTTTTTCAAGTGTTTGATTTTTGAGAGAATTTGATTTTTGGATCTTTGATTTTGTGCAGGAGACGACTTATTGAATTTGATTGTTTCTGCTCTCTGCTACTCTCTTTTTTGAATGATCCAAGGTTTGTTTCACCGAAATCGTGATTTTTTGGGTCTAAAGTTTTGAATTTGCATGAGATTGAATTGGGGAGAGAAGGATCATATCGGTTATTTAGTTTGGTGCAAGGGCAATTGTTTACTGGGTTTTTTTCATTTGAACGTAATTTGCTCAAAAAGTTGGGAAATTTGAGTGGAAATTTGGGTACAGATCCATGCATGTTGTTAATTTGTGGGTTGAAGGGGCTATTTTTCAGCTCAGTAGCTAAGCAGTGTTTTTTATGGCGCTAAATAGGCCTGGCAACTTGTTTGATCCCGTGATCAATGGAGTTCCTGGTCCATCAGGTCATTGGATGGAGCAAGAATCGACCCCGGTTGTTTCAATTGTGGGAAAGAATATGCATAACAACGTCTCGGTGCAGACTGGAGAGGAATTTTCCAACGAGTTTCTTCAAGATCGTCTTCCGCCGAGAAGGGTTACTGCTGTAACTGACACGGTTCAGGAGCGTGAGAAGAGGGGTGGATTTAATGGTTATCAGAATTCTCAGATGGGCTATGAGGACCTTACTCGTATCTTGGGGTTGAAGAGAATGGATTCAGAGAGTGCTTCTGATACATCTGACTTTGTGTCTGCAAAAGGGTCTTCTAAAGAGATTGATGTTGAAGCTTACGTCGATAGATTAAGTAGCAGCAAAGAAAATGGTGAGAATGGTCATGGATTAAGAAAGGCTTTTAGTGAACAGAATTGTGATCGGGCTGGTGTGACCACTGTTATACCCAGTTACAAATCCGAGTCCCCTAATTCCAATAATTTCAATGGATCAGAAGTATCAGATGGTTCTCAATCTGGGAAGATAAAGTTTCTCTGCAGTTTTGGTGGAAAAATCTTGCCAAGGCCTAGTGATGGGAGACTTAGATATGTTGGGGGAGACACTCGTATTGTCTCGATCAGGAAAAATATTTCATGGGATGAGCTTGTACAGAAAACTCCCGGCATTTGCAACCAACCTCATGCCATAAAGTACCAGCTTCCTGGTGAGGATCTTGATGCTCTTATATCTGTATCTTCTGATGAGGATCTTCAAAATATGATAGAGGAATACCATGGGCTTGAAAAACAAGATGGTTCTCAGAGGTTGCGGATTTTTTTGATTCCTTTGGGTGAATCTGAAAGCACATCTTCTTTCGATGCAAGCACCATGCAAGAGAACAATCCGGACTACCAATATGTTGCGGCTGTAAATGGAATGGTAGATCCTATTCCTATGAAAAGCATTGGAGGGCAAACTTTGGCAAGTGAAGCAAATCATGTGGGAGCTAAGAATTCTCCATTTCCTTTGGAGATTAATAGTGGTTCTAATTCCTTGCTTCCTAATAAGATTTCAGAATCCCAGAATATAAATATTTCTCCAACTCAATCTCCTCCATTTTCTCCAGTTCCGTGTCAGCAAGAATCCAAGAGTGTTAAGATACAAGCACACAGTAAAACTGGTAATGTTAATCCTTCAGCAGGAGTAAACTTGACGAATTATGATAAAGCTGATGGCGCGCAGTCGGAACAACTGCATGGAGGACATATTCATGACCACAAGTTTATAAATGACTTTACTAGTCCTTTAGTTGTTGGTCAAAATGATGGCGAGTTTGTTGGATTCTCTAATGGCAGGCCAATGCATAAAGAAAGAATATTTCATTCTGAAAGGCCATGCCCATGCCCAGAAGATTGTACAGGTTTGTTGTCAAATTGTCCTGATTCTCATCATGGAATGTCACATGCATTTTCTGATTCAAAACTGCAAGAGAGCGGAAGAAAGTCTGCGTACTGCTCACAAGATGGAACAAGCCCATCATCCCCTTTGTCCTTGGCAAAGGGTCAATTGTCGTTGCAACTGAAATCAGGTACCTTGCAAGAAACTCCATCCAAACTGCATAACAATATTAGTGTTGTAAATCCTCAGGTACAAAATAATTTGCTAGATGATGAGACTGTTGGATTGCAAGGAATTTTGCCAAATACTTCTTTGTCTTCAGAATTAATGGTTCGGAATGAAGCTACTCCCAATGGTGGTACTGGTGCTATTGATGACAATTTCCAAGCAGCTAAAGATAATATCAATAGATCTAACCTTTTGATGCTGGATCAGCGTGAGGAATATTCTATTAGTCCGATAATAATGAAAAAGACTGATGAAAAGAAACCTTTTGTGGATCAAGATGGACAGCTTTATGGTGTGATTTCATCTCTTGGTGGATTAGAGTGTAAGAACGAATTAGACAGTTTAAAGCCAATCTCAAGCCCAATTTTTAGTATTGGCTCCGAGGACAGAGTTCCTGCATCCTCAGCCATCGATTTGATACCTTTGGTTGACAGTTTGGTCGAGCATCCCCAGAACCACCAATGTGACAAAACCATTTCTGAACTCCTTAGCATGAGCCAGAGAACTGCTAATGATCGTGAAAGTGCTTTGAATGGGACAATGGATGGTCAGGTAAATAATGGTTTAGGGACCATAAATTCTGAAGTTTCAAGCTTATTTCCAAGTACCACACAAGTACAACACTCTCCGAATGCGGATCCTTTGGGTGATCTCTTGTCTGGGTTTTCATCTGATCCAGTACTCCGTGACCCAATACACCCTGTTGTTGGTGATATGAATTCTGAACCCATGCTGATAACTCCTGTGAATGTATACCAATTACCACCAGTTCCTGGTGATTCTGGTATAAGCTTTAATTTGCAAAAGGGTGACCAGACAATCTTGCAGAATCCAACCCAAGATACAGGAATTAGGCAAGAGATTTCTCTCCTGGATGTTGATTTCGTAAGCTACCCCAATCAGAATTTTGAAAAGATTGATTTTAGAGGTTCTACTGATGTGCAATCTAATATTGAAGCCATCACGTTGGTACATAGAGAACCCCCAAGTAATGATGATAATCAGTCACCATCAGTGGCCCAATATCTTATGGATGATACCATCGTTGATGCAATATCCCCTACCGCAACAGAGGTGGATAGCATTGTTCCAGAGTCTGAGTCTGAGGTGAATATGTTGAATTTATTTCAAGTCTTTTTTATTTAGAAGGAAAAACAATTTTTACTTCTTCTTGGAGTTATTATTATTGTTAATATTTCTTTTTTGATATACAGGATGGTAAAGCTCTTGGAGACAATAATGAATTTTTTAGTGACGCAATGATTGCTGAGATGGAAGCTAGCATATATGGCTTGCAGGTTATCACCAATTTCTTATTTCCATAGACTAAGTACAAGCTTTCTGGCTTATTACATCCCAACTGTATCTTTATTTTCTAGTGTATTGTTTGTGTAAAGTTACAATTTTTCTGACTGGGCCTCTGTCAACCACTTATAGATTCAAGAGCTATATCTTGGTCTTGTTGCTAAACATTACACTCATTCGCTTGCAAAAGTTGAGCAATTAGTTTGCTTCTTGTTTAAGTTTTTTGTTGGAAAATGTTTTTTTTCTTGGTTTTCTTTCTTGTTACATTCAAATGTTAAATATGCAACTGAATGAATGCTCAAATTCTAATGCCCAGATTATAAGGAATGCTGATCTTGAAGAACTACGAGAGTTAGGATCTGGTACATATGGTACTGTTTATCATGGAAAATGGCGGGGATCGGATGTTGCTATAAAGAGAATTAAAAAGAGCTGCTTTGCGGGGAGGTCATCCGAGCAAGAACGTTTGGTGGGTGTTCTGAATAATTTCGTTGCATCGTATTGTTTCATTTTCATCTTCTACCCCACTCCCCATTCCTAATGCAGTGGGTTTGGTTGAAATGACAATAATGAGTCTAGGAAAGTCGAACACTGCCTGTTGTTTGGTTGACATTAAGGTTTAGGAATTTCAACGGGTAGTTGAGGTATATATTCAGCTATAAATGTCTACCACCAAATAGCTGTTTGTTTATCTGGAACACAAGTATGGTCTACTTTTTGTGTAGATAGGCAGATAGAAATTTGAAATGTCTTTACCTTCTTTTACAATTTTTCACCTTTAGTTGTCATTTGACCCATATATGAAGCTAAAACTATATGTTGTGGAATAACAGACTAAAGAATTCTGGAGCGAGGCACAGATTCTCTCAAACCTTCATCATCCTAATGTGGTTGCATTTTATGGGGTAGTACCAGACGGAGCTGGAGGAACGTTGGCGACTGTAACAGAGTTTATGGTGAATGGTTCACTTAGGCATGTCCTACTTAAGAAGGATAGGTAATTCTGCTCCATTTCTTGTACTTAACTTATCTTCTTCCCACTGTTACTTATATGCTTTTTTTTTTTTCGGAACATGGAGCAGATCACTCGATCGACGTAGAAAGCTTATTATTGCCATGGATGCAGCTTTTGGCATGGAATACTTGCACTCAAAGAATATTGTCCATTTTGATTTAAAATGTGACAACTTGTTAGTCAACCTGAGAGATCCCCAACGACCCATATGTAAGGTAAATTAAAAGGCCAACTGTCATTCCAAAAACTGAAGTGAATGCAAATTCATGATAACTATTCTGTTTTCTAGACATTTCATTAGTACCAAAGGGCTTGGAAATAATTTGGATGAAATTTATTCTATTCCGAATTCCTACTCAATGTAGTGCACTCGCTCGCCTTTGGGTGAGGGAAAAGCTTGTCGCTTCCTAACTTGCCAAAGAGATGGTATTCATTAAAGCAGTAATCATCGAAGGCATACTGAGTTGTATATTTTGAATATCAACTAATCGCATAATACCCTTAGTTATTTTTATCTCTTTTGTGCGATTCGGGAATAGTAACTGATTCAAAAATCTATAAATCTATTGTATAGAGTTCCCCAAAAAATTTACTTGTCTTATTGTTGATCAAGAATTTTGTATATTGAAAAATAGTACATTTGTCCTATGAAGCTCACTGGTGATAGTCAGGCTGAAATGTATTTATTGGAAACATTTTCCATTGATTCCTGAAGCCTATGTAAAGTAGAGCACATATATCTTGATGACACATGGAGGTTTTCCTAATATGTTCACTGGCTTACAGGTTGAATATCTCTGGTAACTGGGCATTTATTTTTGTAGGTTGGAGATTTTGGGTTGTCAAGAATCAAACATAATACTCTAGTATCTGGTGGTGTGCGAGGAACCCTTCCGTGGATGGCACCAGAACTGTTGAATGGTAGCAGTAGGAGGGTTTCTGAAAAGGTTCGTACAAATTTATGTATGTTAGTAGTGTGATAGGATAAATGAATAGTCTGGTAAAATCATAGAATAATGGTGTTGAATTTTGTTAGGTTGATGTTTTCTCATTTGGAATTTCAATGTGGGAGATATTGACTGGGGAGGAACCATATGCAAATATGCATTGCGGTGCAATCATTGGTAAGTTTATGTCTTTTGTCGTGTTTGTTTAGAGGCACTGATTATGAGATGGGAAATCCAAGTATGTTCCCATCGACAGGACAATAAGAAGATTTCCTTATCTTACAATATTTAAATAGACAGAAAAATAGGTTTCCCTTGCTATGTTATAATGTCGTATAACTAGCCTTTGAAAGAGCGAATAGCAGGATGAAGACCAAAACGTTTACAGTTGTTGAAGAAACTTGTAGATTTCATTTTTGTTAGTTGACTACTTACATGTGGGGCGAAACGAATAGAGGGAAAACAATGACCAGTTTTCTACTGGCAACATATGCTATAACCTATAGGTTTGCACATGAATCGATTTTTCTCTTTTCCCTTTTCTGGAAATGTTGGTACTTTGGTTTGGTAACCTAGTCATTTAACCGGATCATAGGATTATATCCTTGTTTCCTTGTTTATCTCTATGTTTAATTCCCCTTTTCCTCTTTGCCTTTACATTTGTAACAAGTACTGATGTTTCTTTTTCAATTCAAATTTCCTCTGGGATTTTGTTGTCGGATGTGGTAACCTGCGACTGAAGGGGGGATTGTGAAGAACACTCTTAGGCCTCCAATTCCTGAACGTTGTGATCCCGAGTGGAGGAATCTGATGGAAGAGTGCTGGTCACCGGATCCTGAATGTCGACCATCGTTTACTGAGATAACTCGCAGGTTGCGGTCCATGTCTTTGGGGCTTCAGGCAAAGACGCAAAACAATCCGACAAAAGTGGTGAAGCCGAACGTGGCCTCGTGAATAAACAAAGTAAATATATGCACAGAAGTTCTCATTATTCTTCAAATACTGGGTCTCTGTCTCGTACATTCCATTGAAGCCCCCGTTGATTGGATTGAGGATCGGAAATTTGCTGGTGGTGACCATTCTTGCAGTTTGTTTTCTTCATTCTCCTGTTGATAAAAAGATATATGTTCATTTGTTTATTCTTTGTCCACAAAAAAAAAAAAAAAAAAAAAAAAAAGAGAGAGCAGAGTAGCAAGTCATGCAGAGACTATCATCTCTACCAATTTTCTTAGTTTAGTTTCGAGTTTTTGCTGGAAAAACCCGTCCACTATGTATATATACAAGGAAAAAAGCATATGAGTATTAATATTATCGTTGGTTTATCTACTTTGAACTAGTTCTTGTTCTATCTTCATCTTGAAAGATTTTCTCATAGGAATTTATTGGAAACTTTCCAACTTAGAATAAAGAGATTGGAAACATTACCACTGTAAAATGCTTGTTCTAACTCTTTCCTTTCTCGCCTACTATCAATACACCATGGCACGTAGCTAGCTCGTGGTCCTTATCATGTAACTTAGCCCAGACAGCACAAACCCGAATTTAATAATAATAATAATAATAATAGCAAACGAATAAAAAAATTTATTCTTCTATTTTTTTTATTTGAAGGGAAAAAAAAATCACTCTGATACAACCACCATGGTCTAACTAGGAGAAAAAAAAAAGTCTGAAATAGTACCAACGTAATAATTTCCTGCAATTGTGGGACCAAAAATTTGATTCACACGGTCACAACTACGAACTACCTACCATTTGTTTGTAGTATTAGGGGAAGTGGAAAGTGGAAACCAATAAATGGACTGATTTGGAAAACCTCACCGCCAATAAAAATAAAAAACAAAATAAAACAACTAAAAAAAGAATAATTGGGTTCTGTAATCTGAATTCTCAATCATCACCCTTTTTTTCTTTTTTTTTTTCCCTGTTTAAAAATGGGGTTAAAAATATAGTTAATTCAGAACAATGAGCTTAGAAATTTAAATAACAAAAAAAGCTTGAGGAGAACATGGGAATTTATTGATTTAATATCTCTTTCCTAGAAAGACAACCACTGCTTTTTCAATATTTAAGTAAACTAAACTGTGTTCAAATAAAAATAAAAAACAAAATAAAGGAATAAAATGTGTTTCAGACTTTTTGAGTGGTTCTGTTGAGTGGATCACTTTCACTGTCCTGAAGTCTTTTCTTTATGGAAATTGCATGTGAATTTCAACGCCTAGACCGTTGACCGCTGGTTGTTGCCATAATTTTATGAAAGCTTTTCTTAGTAGCAGCCGAGTTGAGCCGACCACTTTCTTAGTTCTTAGATTTCCATCTATATAAGTGTAATCATCTTCAAGGACCACATTCTTAGTTGCCTTGCAGCAGAGAAAAATGGAGAAAGCCCTCAGTAGACAGAGAATTCTGCTTCAGCATTTAAGACCCACTTCTTCTTCTTCTTCTTCTTCTTCTTCTTCTTCTTCTTCAGGAACCCATGAATCTTCTACTCTTTCTGTAAGTCTTCTACTCTATTTTATTTGCTGGGAAAGCTTATTTCCTGATTTATCGGTTCTAAAATGTTTTTATGTATTAAAGGTTATTATCATATTATAAAAATTATGATAATTTTGTAGCTAAGTCATGGTGAATTGATTTCCTTCTCTGATTCTTTTCTGGGTTCTCCGTAATTTTGTGTTTTATATTTTTTTGAATTCTTTTTCTTTCCCTTTTTTTTTTGTTTTTTTTTTTTTTTGGGTAGGCTTCAGTATGTGCAGCTGGTGATAGTGCTGCTTACAATCGTACAGCTGCTTTCGGAGACGATATAGTGATTGTGGCGTGAGTTTCTCTAATAAACAAAATGGAACTTTTCACTTTGTTTTTTTTTTAATAACGTTTTAGTGTTCTTTTATATAATTCTATTTTCTAATGAATTTAATATCAATCAGGGCGTACAGAACTGCAATTTGCAAAGCAAAGCGAGGAGGGTTTAAGGATACTCCAGCTGATGATCTACTTGCAGCTGTTTTAAAGGTGAAACAACACCTATGATTTTGGTTCATAACAACACTACGTGTGATTTTGTTGTTGTTTAATTGATAAGAAAGAAAGAACCTGAACCTTTGATAGTGTTGTTATTTGGCTTTGATAAATCTGTTTGTTGCCTTTTCATTTGATGAATATTCAATTTTTTTAGGCCCTCATAGAGAAAACAAGTCTGGACCCAAGTGAAGTTGGGGATATAGTTGTTGGTACGGTTTTGCCACCTGGTTCACAAAGAGGAATAGAGTGTAGAATGGCAGCAATCTATGCTGGTTTCCCTGGTAAGTTTTCATTTATTTTTTTCAGTTGCACCTTTTTTATGTTCATTTTGAGAATCTGGATGCCGCTAGGAAACCGAATATTTTTAAATCTGAATTTACGAATTGCAAGGAGAAACATGGGATTATGAAATAGGAAAAAAGAGATAATCAGGCTATTACTCATCACTGTGATGAACAAAGTTGACTTTTGTTCCAATGGTACATAGTTTAATGGTACTACTGAAATGGTTGCATTGTTAAAAATCACTATAACGTGGCCATGTTTGTTAGGATTGTAAAGAGTTTTCTTCGATAAGAGTAGAGCAGAGAGGGGTACTTCCATTTTCATTTGGTGCAAAAGGCCTAAATTTTTAAGATCGCATGTAGTCTATGGTCTGGAATTTGATTAATCTGGTCTCCACAGATACGGTGCCAATCCGAACCGTCAACCGGCAATGTTCATCTGGCCTTCAGGCAGTTGCTGATGTTGCTGCTTCAATAAAAGCAGGATTTTATGCAATTGGTAAGCTAAATAACTTTTACCTCTCTTGATGTAAATACGAAACTTGTACCTGTCTTGACAAATTCCCTTTTATGGACTGAAACACTTCTTGAATTCAGGAATTGGAGCTGGATTGGAGTCCATGACACTAGACAATATTGGCAGAGTCAGGAACACGAACCCAAAAGTACATCAGAACCTTGATGTTCTTAAACTTTTCATTTTTTTTCCCCCTGAAGTAATAAATACTCTAGGAGAAATGGTTTCTTGGGCTGAATTAATATTTTGGTCTTAACAGGTAGACACCTTTGCACAAGCCCGTGATTGTCTCCTTCCAATGGGTATTACTTCTGAAAATGTTGCACAGCGTTATGGTGTGACTAGGCAGGAGCAAGATCAGGCTGCTGTAAGTTCCATTACCTACTCTGAACTTGCATTGATATGGTTGAAGACATAATGCAGTAGTTTAAACGTCTTAGCTAAATATGAACAGGTTGATTCTCATAGGCGTGCTGCTGCAGCAGCTGCATCCGGTAAATTCCGAGATGAAATCATCCCTGTTTCCACCAAGGTAAAGGGGGGAAAAAAAGGTCTTCAATGATAACTAGATTTTCCTAGTGTTTCGGTTCTTGATTATTTGTCTACATAGATTGTGGACCCAAAAACTGGAGAGGAGAAGCGTATTACGGTTTCTGTGGATGATGGGATTAGGCCAGACACGAATTTGAGTGGTTTGGCAAAGCTTAAGCCTGCATTCAAGAAGGATGGGTCTACAACTGCAGGTATTTCATAATTTGTAGTCGTGAAGTTTATTATTCACGATAGTATTTGATTTGTTTTTGTAGTTGTTTGGTTTTCTGAACCATGTTATTACAATCTTATACCAATAGATTAATACATGATTTGAGCACTGTGGATTGAACATTCTACTTTCTTTCTTTCTTTCAGGGAATGCTAGCCAGGTGAGTGATGGTGCTGGAGCAGTTCTCCTCATGAAGAGAAGTTTGGCCGTTAAGAAGGGACTTCCTGTTCTCGGTGTCTTCAGGTATGATTATCCTCTGACATATTTACCTTTGAGTTGAAACCTAAAGATTATATAAAGACTCTGAGCTTTCAAAATACACTTTTAGAATAAAAAACAGGTGTTTGAACCTTTTAAGTCATCTCCTCTTATTATAAGAACTAGTTTTTCATGGAACAATCTGTTCTCATTTTTTCCATTATAATGCAAATTTGCACTGTTTTTAGGAGTTTTTCTGCTGTTGGCGTGGATCCTGCTGTAATGGGAATAGGTCCATCAGTTGCAATTCCAGCTGCAGTGAGGTCTGCTGGTCTTGAGCTTGATGATATCGATTTGTTCGAAATTAATGAGGTAAAGGATTTTCTATGGCTAAATTACTAGCTTAATTTATGACCACTTTAGAGCCAAGCAATCTTATGTGGTCTTTTTTCCAGGCATTTGCATCTCAATATGTATACTGCCTTAAGAAACTGGATCTAAATCCTGAGAAAGTCAACGTCAATGGAGGCGCCATTGCCCTCGGCCATCCTCTGGGAGCTACAGGTATATAAAGTAACTGACATCTATCACTAAAAATTTGGAGCTTTATACTTTCATTTTGCCTTACTGACTACCAGTAAAAAATAAAAAAAAAAGACTACCTCCTGTTTTAACTGTGTTGGTCTCAGGTGCCCGTTGTGTTGCAACTCTGTTGAATGAGATGAAGCGTCGTGGGAAGGACTGTCGTTTTGGTGTCATCTCCATGTGCATAGGTCTCTATCTATCTAAAAATTGTAGCTCTTGACAATAGTGAAACCAAAATGAGAGGAAATCTTATACTTACTAATATAACAAGCTGAGTGTTTTTAGTACCGTGGACTGTTTATTTGGCTAAACGACGTGTCGTTTTTTGGCAGGATCGGGCATGGGGGCTGCAGCTGTGTTGGAGAGAGGGGACTCTGTTGATGAGCTATGCAATGCTAGAGCAGTTAAAGGTTAACAATCGTTTCTCAGATGATAGATTTATTTTATATCTTACTATACTGCCCTGCTATGGCCTTGTTCTATATCTCGAATGCCAAGCTCATATGCAATCTGTTGTATGACTATATGTCTATATGTATATTGCTAATAACTAAAGCTGTCGCTTTAAGATTGCTCGAGTTTACCGTAATATTTGTGTGTACTTTGTAGTTTTTACAACAATTTAAGTTTAGTTCCATTCAATGGAACAGTTTATGGAAATTTAATATCCAAAAGAAAATATAGTACTTAATTTGGGAGTATATATTCTAAGAATTAGGATGATATTATGTTTTGGCGTATTTGATAATTCCTGTTTTGTAAGGAAAATAAAAACACCAATTTCTCTTTTCTTTTTAGGCTTTTACAAATTTTTTTTCCTCCCTGATTAGGAGATTGGGATTCTAACTATGAACCCCTAAGTTTAATGGTTTGAACTCATCCATTTATCTTTTTAAAGCTTGTCTACTTCGATCGATGTATTGAATGGTGTCAAAACTCTGGCCCTGTACGAGTACAAGGAGGAAAGGATAGGAGTAATTTGTAATAAAATGATTTTTTTTTTTTTTTTGGGTAACTTTCTTCGAAAATAAAATTTTTGGGACTGTCATAAATTATTTACCATTGTAAAGTTTTATGACAATTGACAATTGCTCAAAAAGGTAATGATACTCTTAAAAATGTCATTTTGAAAAAAGCTAACTAGTTATTTGACCATTTTCTAGCCCAAAACTTAGTGTATGACCAAACTTAAAAGTTTATAGCTAAATGTCCAACTCACTTAATGATAAAAATAGAAATACAACATATTCCATAACTAAAGCTTTAAAAAAATTAGACATTTAGCTATTATTTTTAAAACATGGACATTTACTTAAACTAATTTAAAAAATTGGTCATCAACCAAGTTTTCTCTTGGAAAAGAAAAATGGCTTCCTAGCAAAATGATCGAATTTTGAGTTAAAGTTTCAAAAAATTATTAAAAAAGGTTGAATTTATCAAAAATTGTGCAAAATGACCGAATATATCAAAAAAGGCTTAAGGATATAAGTCTTTGTATATTTATGTCAGTTTATCAGTTTATGGAAAAAAAAAATTATACATAGATATAGTTTAGTTTAAAATTGATATATTAACACACTAATTGATATTACTGAAACGAAATTGTTATACAAATACAAAAATTGATATACTGATAGAAAATTAATATAATAATACAACCTGATATATCAATAGAACCGATATAGAAAAAATTGATCTACTACAAAATGGCCATTTTGCAAAAAAATATTAAATTAACAAATTTAAACATTTATTATATAAGTTTGTAGCCATTCTTAAATTGAGGTCAAGAAATTTCTTGTAAATTCTCTTTTGAAAAAGTTGAAAATGTGTCATTTTGACCCAAAAGAGTAAAAAGAAGTGACATGGATAGGACTAATTTGGGCCAAAATGACTTTTTTGAATTTTTTTTTTAAAATAACATTTTTAGGAGTATCAAGAACTTCTTGATCATGAAAAACACTTTATTTAGGACTTTTTCATGGTCAAGAAGTTTTTGATCATAGGTCAAGATATCTTTGACACTTTTAAAAAAGACATTTTTAGAAAAATCTACAAAAAAAAAAGTCACTTTGGCCCAAATTAGTTGTATCCATGTCCTTTTCTCGAGTATAAACTAGTCCGGACTTGAGCCTTGGGCTAAACCTTGGATTCAGATGTCCCACTTTGCTAACACAAATTACTTGCACAGTTGCACTTTTGAGTTGAAATTTGCTGGGAAATTAGGAAAATTATGGGGATTAGGAGTGTTTTACCTCTATTTTACATTTTAATGAGTGTTTTCCAAAAATTATATTTCTGAGTTTCAGAGAAGCCAAAAGACTAAAATACCTTGAGGAGAGTAAGAACCCAGCCAAAGTCACCGCCAATGCCAAACTCTCCTCCGCCAACCCAAACCTCCTCCTTCTCCTCCAATGGACACCCAAGCCCGAGGCCAGCCCGATCACTCGACCCTCTCAAGCCTACCAAACCCAACCCACCTCCACCTTCTCTGAAACTTCCTCCTCCCTACCAAGTCGACTCGATCCCAGAGGCTACCAACCAAACTGACATCCACCGACTCCGAGGCCTCGACTTTGACCACTAGTTTGAGCAGCCTGGCCTTCATCTCCGACTCCAGCTATAAGCTCTCTACCGACACCTCCATCTCGAGTCGCACACAACTCTCTAGCCTCCGCGAGTTCCTCCCCGAAAACCCCCACATCTATGATCTTCGGTGTCTAGCATGGGTATAGAAATCGTGTTTAGCAGAGTTACTCTTCCTTGTCCAACAAAAGCGTTTTTGTCCATTGAGCAAATATTTTATATTTACCAATTTTAGAGGCATGATTCAAGGCACGGTGTCTGATTTATATATACATTAAAAATAAATTGCCATGCTTTAGTGATTATGTCACATCTAATCACCAATAACTAACACTAAATATGATAACATAGAGAGTTTTAGATCTAAATTCGGCCTATATAAAACTGAAGGAACAGATTTCATAACTGCTGCAGCAATGTAAAGAGAATAACAAAAATAATATATAAATGAAACTAGTCTGATCAATGGTGAGCCGTACATCGCTCTCGGGTGGTCAAAGTAGTGGCCAACTCTAGTGAGTACATTTTTTTTTTTTTTGGTTTTATTCATTTTTCATTTCCAAAGTTAGTTACCTTATTGGGTATTTGCATTTTTTTTTTTTGTTTATATATAGTTTGGATCTGAAAAATATTTTCAACTCAATTAAAAACTTTGCATGGATTGTACTTGGTTTAGTTAATTTAGCCTCTTTAAGCTCTTGAAGACTACTTATTGATCAAGTTAGAGAGTTTTGAAGCCTTAAACTTAATTGTTTGTAGAAGCAATTCAGTTGAATTGTTTTGTTTATGACACAAGTATTTTGCAATTGACTCTTTTTTATTCTTAACTTTTGAACTTGTGAAGGATGGATTCATAATTAGAAAGCCAACCAAAATCTATTCTCATTCTCGTGCACAAAGAATGGCGGAAGCCAAGAGGAAGGTGTAACGTTGTGTATTTTTTTGAATGATTTTGGACAGAATTTGTGACTACACATAGATTTTGGGACTGGTTTTTGTATGTATTGGATTAATTTATGATAATATCAGTTTCCTGTGTATTGAATCGTCACAAATTGTGGCTTTAAATTATAGAACAAATTGTAACAATTTTTATAAGACAAGCACAAATTTTGTGACTAACAATCACAAATCAGAGTTACGTGGCACAAAATTATGACTGTCATAAATTATGTATGTTGGTAATTAGTATCACAAATATATAAAGTGAATGAATTTGTTATCCAATATGAATGCTTATTTTGTTTTTATAAGACATGCACAAAAATTGTGACTAACAGTCACAAATCATAGTTACATAGCACAAAATCATGATAGTTATGAATTATGTGACTATTGGTATCACATATATGACTACTAGTAGAAAAAATATCATAGTTTTTCTTATAAAATTAGATTTATATTAGACAAATGTTACTAAGCCATTGCTAGACCAATAGGGAATACTTATCTTCTTTTTGTAAGGTTAGCACAAATTTTTTGATTAGAAGATATAAATCACGATAACATATCAAGATTGTACAAATTACGGTAACATAATCTCACAATATTCATCAAGATGTAAAACATACTATAACCTTGAGTCCCAAAATTATAGCCACGAGTCACAAATCGTAACTACTTCTAATCATGAAGTTAGTAACAATGGATAAAAAATCTCCTTAAAAAAAAAAAACAATAGAAAATAAAATTGAAATCATAAACTGTCAAAAAATTGTGACAGGTGGTCGCACAATTTAGTATCACATAAAAGTATTTTCGGAATGAGTATTTTTCCTCTATCCAAAAATTGCTTCAAATGTAAAGTTTTGCTCTTAGAAAAGTAATTCTGAAAAATACTCCTAGAAAAATAAAGTGGAGCCAAAAGACTCTAGTTCCCATAATTTTTCGGGAAATTAGAGTGAGTTGTCAATTTTAGACATGTGATTTTTTCCCTCAATCTTTTTTCTTCTTTTTTTTTAATATTCAAATCAGTCAACATACTGGTCAACTGACCTACTTTGATATACAGCCAAATAAAGAAAACCGAAAAAAAGTAAAATTTTTTTAAGCGTCTACTGAAAAGAGAAAAAAAAAAAAGGGTAAGCGTCATTTATGTGCTTAGTGAGTCTTAAGAAAAAGATGAAGAGTATAAATCACTCCAATATATAAAATCTAGAATTTCATCCTAAATTTCAAAAAACTCACTTCCTATACATCTTTTTAAGGTGACAAAAAATTTCATGCCCTTTTATTCATTAAAAAACAAAAAGAACTACTATGTTTCTTAAGCCAGAAAGAAATTGGGGTTGAAGAAGTCTCCATGTTCCATGGAAGCCTTATGTATTCCACATCAGCTCATTGACATAAGGGAGAAAAGTCAAAATAAGAGGAAGCTTCTTGGTATGTAGATTATTATTATAATTATTATTATTGTGTTTTTTTTTTTTTTTTTTGGCTACTAGTATGTAGATTATAAACTCGATACACATGTTTGCTACCCAAATACCGTTCTACTTAATAGTATCGAAATAATGATGAGCAAAATATTCTATGAATGTTATTAGTTGATACATTTTGCTATAGCACAGATTCGAGCCAAGTATAAGAAAGCAATTTTGATTTGGGTAACCCTTAATTTATTCAGTAGGACCCCCATGTGGGTAAAGGCAGTGTGAATGAAGAGTTGGAGGCAGCTTGTTTCATCTCCAGTTGTCTCACTTATATTGGGTTTCATCTCCGTGTAAAGTCATAATATTTTAGGATTTACTTGAATATATTTTTATTTTCTGTTTTTTGATTAAATAAACAAAAATTTATAAATTGATATTTTACAAAGTAAGCTTTTTACTTTTTAAATTTAAAAACATGAATAAAATTTTTGTTTTTGTTTTCAATTTTTATTAACAAAAAATTAAAAATGTATCTGAGCATAACCTTAGTGGTTAGACACGTTTAATCTTATTAGTTTTATACAGTTATAATGCAGAAGACCTGTCTAAACATAACAATTTTCTTAAATAAGGTCTGAAGTTTGTGGTTGAAGTTGTTAGTTACAAGAAATGAGAGAATGTAAAGGGGAAAAAAAAAATTCTAATTTCAATGGAGTTAATAATTTTTTTAAAAAATAAATAGTGGAATAAGGAAAGCATCAAACCACCCTCAACATCATGACCTGATTTTATATCTTCTTATCAGCCGTATTTTATATTGTATTCCTTAATTAGTCAGTCAACTTTCATTCGTAAACGCATGGATTTTCTTCTTTTTTTTTTTTTTTCCCAAGCATCATCATAAAAGTAATCATGAATTCATGATCTTGGTGACGCAACACTATTATCTATTTATTTTGATTTTTTAGATTGTAAAATTCTGTGTTCTTTTTTTCTGAATAGTATAAAACTCTTTGTTAATATAAATAAATGTCTTCGGTTCTTTAAAATTTTATGGTAAATAATTTATATATTATAAAGATCGATTCTCTCAATGCGTAACGAAGTGGACAACATGGTCTATGTTAGTTATATATTTTTTCTTTCCTTAATTAAAAACTAGATTTTCGATTTATTCAAAAAAAAAAACTAGATTTTCGAATTATCTATTAGACTTGGAATATTCTAAAACGGGATTATTAAGTAAAAAAAAAAAAGTATCCACTGAGTTGAATTTTCCGAAGAAAATCCGACTTGAATATAAGGAGTGTACGTGGGTCCCAAAAAGGTAACGTCCAAGAACCTTCTCCAGCCATAATAATAATAATAATAATAATAATAATAAGGGATAACTACAAAAAAAAATATGATGAAGTTTGGATGTTCTGCAATTTAAATCCTGAAGTTTGGACTTTACAAAATAATATCCTGATATTACAAATATCTGAAAATTAATACACTGTGTTGATTTTTAACTGATAAAATACAATAATATCTCCAAAATTAAGATGAATAATATGGATTAATCTAGTTTTAATGGAGGATATTATTATATTTAGTTCCTAAAACTAGTCAAAAAATCTGTTCAGAGTATTGATTTTCAGAAATTCTTAATCTCAGGATATTATTTTGCAGAGTCTAAACTTCAGAGTTTAAATTACAAAACACCCAAACTTCAGGATATTTTTTTGTAGTTATCCCTAATAATAATTCTCAGAAAAAAAATAATAATAAAATTACAGTAAAAAACTTGAGAATCATTTAATGACAGTTTTGGCCACGTTGGCAAAATGTAGTCAGAAAAACATATAGAGATATAATAGAAGAAAGAACCCAGAGAAGATGTACTTAGGTCACGTTTGGTTGGGTAGAATGGAATGGGAATGATAATAGGAATCGAAATAAATTGGGATTGAAATAAGAATAGAAATGATATTCTATTATTTGGTTGAATTAGTGTAATGGAATTGAATAAATATGACATTTACAAGAATATCCTTATTTTTAGGTGTCCATTTAT
Organism: Trema orientale; assembly: GCA_002914845.1. Taxonomy (NCBI): domain Eukaryota; kingdom Viridiplantae; phylum Streptophyta; class Magnoliopsida; order Rosales; family Cannabaceae; genus Trema; species Trema orientale. The sequence continues at coordinate 235,555 of JXTC01000321.1, read as the reverse complement.
GGCAAAAATGGAAAGCTAAGTTTTTTTTTTTTTTTTTTTTTGGAAAAAAGAAAGCTAAATTTTAAATGATGTAACTAAAGATTGGAATACTTATTTCTTATTTTTTAGGAAGGAATTATAATTCCATCATTTGATAGAATGGTGATTCCAAAAGAATAATGATTCCTTTTTTAAAGTCCAAAGCAAACAATGGAATAGACTTTGCAAATCAAACATGACCTTAATATCATTATTCGAGGGGAATTGGCACTATTGGTACTTTATTATTCTCATTCATTTCAATTTTGTCTTCGAAAAAATTTTCTTTGCAAATTAATCCTTGAATTACAAATTCATTGCAATTATGTTCAAACTATTAGTAGATGTTAAATGTTGGTCGTAAATGTATTAAAAATGAAAAATAAAATTAGAGAAAAGTTATTGCAAACAATCTCACAAAATCTCCGGTTAGATGGAAGCTTCCATGGTGGCTCATATTTAGGCTACCATGGAATTTGGAAGGATCCGTGGTCGCGAATGCCGTGGTTATATGCTTCCATGGATCCATAGTTGGGACTATCGATGACTCATTTTTGTGGTGTGTAACACGAGGCGTGATAGGAGATGGCAGTGAGTGGCAACTAGGGGGCAAAAAGAAAAGAAGGACGAAAGAAAGAATGAATATTATGTTTTAGCAATATTATTTCTAAAGAATAATATTTGCATAACACAAATTTTTTTCTTTTTTGAAGGAGTGCCAATGGCACTTTCTTTCTCACTCTATATATATTTTTATTGTTTCACTACTTAACATGCGGACTCTATTATACATTTTTTTTATTATTTCACTACTTAACATGCGAACTCCACTAAAATATGTTAAGTTTTAATGATATAACAAATTACTGTGTTGTCTACACATTAGACATTGAAACACGAGAATAAAAGAAAGCGACGCTAGCCTTACTCTTTTTTCTATCCAAAAGCTTAACAAAAGTTAAAGAATTGGACTTAATTACAACATATTTGTTAATTTGAGGACTAAACTGCTAACAAAATTTTAAGGACCAATTTACAAAAAGAGCAAAAGATTTCGGGACTAATAGTACTAATTACCCCCTATTTAAGTATATTCAAATCAAAAGTTCATAACCAAAAGTTCATAACCAGTATTGAAAGGTCCTAAAGGAGAGACTGAGAGAGAGATGGTGGAGGGAGCTAAGAAAGAAGAGGGGTTCAAACCAAAAGCTGCGAACCCGAACCTGTTTCCGGCGAAAAAGAGGTTAGTAAAGAAAATGATGTTTGATTACATAGTTGAGAAATTATCTCTTCTGTTCTCTGACCAAAACGGCGATAGCTGCTTCAAGAGGTTCTCGACACTCAAGACTTCAAAGCCCAAGAAGAAGAGCAAGCAGATACACCCGCACACAAACGCAAAGTAGCCAAACGACCTGTCGTTTGGGTTTCTGATAAGAAATGAAAATCTCGTGTTTTTGGATTTTTAGTTATCTGTACTAATTACGTTTCTCTGGCTTTACAGAGGGCATTCTGCTGTTTTTCCTCTGTTTTTTTTTTTTTTTTTTT
>JXTC01000321.1:221664-233757 GCA_002914845.1 Trema orientale | reverse complement strand
GTGGGAGGTAAGAGTCTAAACCATAATTTGGACGTATTCAGTTTACTTTTGACAAATTTTCAATGGTTTGATTTTCTTTCCAAAAGCGGTTTTGTGAGTTGGCGCTTCCCTCCCCAGGTCCCTCAGGTCACTCTCGCTCAAAAGCCCCACTTAAATAAATAAACAAAATTATTAATTAAAACAACCAAGGTAATATATTTCTTTTATTTAATATATATTAATCCGAGGTATTTGTAATGTTGTTGGTGGAAAATGTAATGATGGGTCCATACGCAAGAGTTTGAGGTATGGAACTAGACACGCCATGGCTCCATTTTGGAAAATTCATTTTCCACTTCCATTGACCAACGAGTCTCTGGGGCTTTAACTTATTATATATGGCTTTTATATTAATATATACATATACCAAAATTTTACTTGACATCACAAACCATATTATAATGATATGCAGCGTTGGTCTATCTATTCCCATGGGCCATGAGTTTGCATGTGGATTGTGGGGCCCTACAGCTGGTGGATAATGATCATGACTCACCAGTCCCTTTTCCTTTGTCACAATTCTGAGTTCTGCAACTTCTGCTCCTATTTCAATGAAAGTGACCCTTCTTTCGTATAAAAAAAAAAAAATTCAGATACGGTAATTGGTGGACAATAAACGACGTCGTTTTCGAAACAGACTACTTGGAAGCTACTTTATCTCCTTGTCAACCAAATGACCTGCTTTTTCTTATATCAGAAGACATGGAAAGGGCTAAGTACGGTGTCTTCAATAGACAAAATTCCAAATTCACCACCTGTTCTTTAGCTAATGATAACTAATTTCCTTGAAAATGGCTAGGCCATGGTTAATGATTATTGATTAATGGCTAATCCTAATTCTTTTAGGCATAGTTTGATATAGCTTATAGGTATAGCGCGCAACACAAGCTTTTGCAAGCGGATACAAACTAATCAACCTTATAAAACCCTTTCTTAAATCCAAAAAAAAAAACTTTAATTTCAAGGATGTGAATCAAAACATGGGAATTCATCCTTGGACATAAGAAGATGCTACTTCCAAATTCAAAGGCGAAATAAATATATATTTCGTAAAGGGGAAAAAAAGAAGCGAGATATTCAACAAAAACCGAAACCAAAAGTTAATTTTTCCTTCCAAAAGGGAAATGTTATTAATCGTACCACATATTCCAAAATCTAAAAGATTAGGGGCTCCGCGACTTTGAACATAAAGGACAAAAATAATAAAATGAAACATTAAAATAAGGCTAGGTACTACCTAAACTATAAGTCCACATACAAAGTGTGTCGCCATCGTACTGACATGTCGGAGATGTGGCAGTCAATTTTGGCATTTAAATATTGTCACCTCAAACCCCACAAAGATTTTCGTTGAAAGCAATGGAAAGAGTAGCCCTTATATCATGCCACCTCATCTGTGTGGGACCTTTCAGATTCCTTAATTAGATAGTCGCCGTCTCGCCCGTTTTGGTTCCCAAAAATATTCTCTTCTGTTTCTAGCAAATGGCCAAAATAAATATATATTTTGTATATAATATTCGCCGCCATGATCAGGTGGGTTGTTGGTATGTCATATCATATATGGGCCGGAGTCAGGTGAGCAAGCAAGAGCGGTTCGAGTCCCGGTTCATTACAATGGTACTGATTCTAGCGTGTAATGAATACATTTCCAAAACCAATATAAAATTTGCTCTTTGAATTATTTTTATTTTACTTATGGGAAAGAGTTCAATTCAATTATGCCAAGGGTGGTTTTGACGTCCGGATGCATCAAAACCATCATCGGTAGGATCTTCCCTACTGGACGACTATGATTCGTGCGTGCATTTAACGGTAATTACCTTCCTGATTTTATATCCAACGAGTCTTTGTTTCACATCCATAGCTAAAAGGGTTAATAATTTTCTTTTTTAAAAAAGAAAATAGAACTTTCATTTGTGCACACCCAATATGGTTTTATCCTTGTTTTCGTTGATTTTTAAAATGTGACGTTTAGCCTTCAAAATTGTTTTCGTACAGCTCCGAACTTCCATCAATTTTTTATTTTTCTAACTTTTTATCTGAAAATCATAATAAAATGTAAAAGATACTTGTCTTGTTTCTTAGGGCATTTGACCCACTTACGGTGGTGGAGGAAGGAGGCAACCAGCAACCCACTCTTTTTTTTTTTTTTTTTTTTTTTTTCCATTTTGACATGGAAAATAATATATATATATATATATATATATACTTTGCCCCATTTATATGTTTTTTTTTTTTTTTCAACTCGATCCCTTTTATGATATTGAACTGTCACTTTTATCCCTGCCTATGAACCACTTGAATATTAACTTTTATTTTTTCATATCAAAATTTTAGGGAAAAAGTGGGATTGAGAAGGACTCTAGCTATTCCTCATCACTCCAAGTCTCAATCAAAATAATAAAGTAAAGACCAACAATCAAAATTTTTAGATAAATCTTTCAAGGTTCCTTTTGTCTTTTACATTTAAAAAATAAAATAAAAATAGTTGTAAGTTTTGTGTTTTAAGTTATATTTCTTAACATGTGGAATTTCATTGTTGATCTCTTTTATTTCTTAGTTATGCAAGTCACTATTTTTTTATTAGTAAATTAAAAAAAAAAAAACAATCTTATGTCCCATCCCCATTAGAAAGAAATCCTAGTTCCGCTACTAAACACCACATGAAAGTGAAAAAAACAAAAAACAAAAAAAACAAAAAACAAAGAAAGAAAGAAAGAAAGAAAGAAAGAAAGTTACTTAGGATTAGTAGGATTATTAGACTAAGTTAGAATTTGACTCACAGGGGCCAAATAGAAGAAATACAGGAAGCTCCCTTTTTCTCATTATTGAACTGTTTAATTATGTTGACTTTGCTCACTGTTTAGTATGCAAAATGGGTGATTATATACGTCTGTACATTCTAACTATCACTAACTTAATTAGGGACGAAATGTTTGGACAAAATTAAAAAGAAATACCAAGATCCAAATGTCCAATTGCGGATCACCTATCAGCATTAGGCATCTAATTATTTGGTTCTACATGGTAAGTGTACATTATTTGCAGGCTTCTTATTTCCTTTTTGTGTGTGTGTGTGTATGTGTGTGAATAAAAAGAAAATTTTTAAAAAAATCACTTGGTACAGTGGTACTTGCTTGATTACACTTCTCTCAAGTCAGGAAGCCATAAAAGTTTTTAGCGAATTAAGAAAGACGAACAAATAAAGGAAAGTAAATACGAGTTTGTGAATTTTTTCACTTCTAATCATGGATAATAAAATAGAATAAAATAAAATGGGCGCGTCTACAGTAGGGGCGCCCCTACATAGGGCCCTGTCTATTCACCGTTGGATGGGAATCTGTATATAAATAGATTCTCCACAGATTCCCGTTATTTCCCACAGATTCCCATCCAACGATAATTAAAGCATGACCCTACGTAGGGACGCCCCTACCGTAGCCATCCCCAAATAGAATATGCATTGATTTTAATTTAACAAGAGTTGAAAAATTGTAAACTAAAGAAAACTACTATTTCTTTGTCAAGTGAAATTGGGTGTAATGGACCATTTTAAATTGCAATTTGCAAAAAGTTACATGGGCCTTTTACTAAAAGTGAGTATCTAAATGGTTTAGTTTGCAAATTAACAGGAACAAAAAATCCATTCAAGAAAAAACAAAATCAAGGGGAAAAAAAAAAGAAAGAAAGGAGAAAAGAATCCCATAGTCTTTGCATCATATATCTTCAGAAGGGGCACAAAATAATCTATCTATGTGAAAGCAAAAAATTTTGCTACCTAATTTTTCTACTTTAGGTGATGAATGACAAAGTATAGTGTATCACTATGTGCAAGAAAGAGGTGGAAGTTAAAAAAATTATTTTCCATATTTAGTTATTTATTTATAAAAGATTCAAAAGCAAAAGTAGACCACCGTCCAAAACCTCAGCTAAAAAAAATAAAAATAAAAATAAAAAACAAAACCACCATCCAAAAGCATAAAATAGTGCAAGTTGAATTAGAGAATCATTATTAGTAAAATATATATCTATATATATATATCCTTGTTTTTATATTCCTTATACCGCCATGCGTCCCCAACATCAAGAAGTACCATTCCAATCCCAATTTAGCAAAAGAGTAATCAGTAGTCACAAATAGACTTCACTGGAGGAGAGAAAAATGGTTAAGGAACAAGACCCAGAAAAAGAAGATAGGACCAAAACAGAACCACAGATCACTATGGTGAAATTAGACAGAGGAGGAGCTACGGTCCGGTTCGAACCGAAACCCGGAACTGTATTACCGAAGAGGAGGAGGTCGGTGAAGAGCATGATTCTTGATTCCGTACTCGAATTCTTGTGCTGTGGTTCTACCAGCTCCATGGCTCAAAAGGGCACTAGAGATTATTACTTCTCCTAGATAGCTCCTTGAGAAGGACAAGAAATTATATTCATACGCACCGGAGCACGGTAATGGGATATGATTGAGGATCCGGATGCGGGTCCGGGTCCGGGTCCTGGTGTCCCTTTTACTTTCCTTTAGAAACTGTCATGTATTGCTATAATATGTTCGGATTTGTTGACCCCTTAATGGCACATATTTGAGCTTATCTATATGCCTTCATGCTCTGTTTTAGCACTGGTCAATTGTAGTTGTTCTTTTGTACTAACTGAAAGCTTTTGTGTTATTATTAGCCTATCAAGCGAGTTTGCTTCACGGCTAAAATGTATTGGGCCCGAATTCCGGCCGATTTGTGTAACCCCGAAGGATATTGAGTCTTTCTTTCACAGATAGCCGTTAAAAAGTATTAATTTTTCCTCATAGCACTTTAATTACTATATTCTTAAACATAGCGGTACTTCGGAATTTTTTGTCTACCAAAATGGCCGTGACTTGATGGGTTGTCTTACACGACTAATTGACTTGTTTTATAGGACTTGTTATATGAGGAAATTTGAATTTTCATGATAACTTTTCAAAAAAAAAATTGAAAAATCCCGAATTTTAAAATTGTTTGCAAAATTTTGGATTTTAATTAGAAATATACCACTTTTAAAGTATTTATAAAAATATCACTTGTTATTAATTGAGAGATACTTGAGGTAATCGGTCAAGTTAACTCAGGTAACTTGATTGGTTACTTTAAGTAACTAGATTGATTGCTCCAACTAGTCCAACTAGTTATCTCGAGTATCATTGAAAGATATAATTTTTTAAGAAAAAGTGATATTTTTAAAAATTTTATTAAAAGTGTTATTTTTCTAAAAGAACTTTTGAAAAGTGTTATTTTTATAAATCAATCCTGATTTTTCAAAAAATTCGGACCATTCGGGATTTTTTAAGCGTTTTGGATAAAAATACCTATGTCTCAATAAATATTACCATTTATACAACCTTCCTATAATAATTGTTTTTCCGTACAAACTTTTATTGATATGTTTATAAATATTTTCAGTATAAACGGCACAGTGGCAGTTTTGTAATTAAGTTAATCTTTTTAAATAGTACCTGTTACTAAATAAAAAGTGCAATAAATATGTGAAAAAGGCAAACCTAGCCTAGTGGTTGGGCCTTTAAACCTCCCATTCTTTGGATAAATTACCCAGCACTTTCATTTTTTTTTCTCTTTTATGTTTTTTTTATTCCTTTTCTTTTTAACCATTTTTCCCCCATTTTTTCATTTTTTTTTGTTTTTGCTTTTTTTTTCCCCTATTTTCATTCCTTAAAGGAAAAATAACATGGCTTTTGGTTTCTACTCGAAAAAAATTGGATTTTAGTTTTTAGTTGCAAATTAATGACTAGTTCCTAACAATCATACCAGTAATAAGAAACTAATAATCAATTTGGTTTCTCTAGTAATCAGATTGGTTTCTAGTTGATGTTGGAACTAATTTGGTTACTAACTAAATTATTATAGTTTCTCAAATTGATTGATGGTTTATGTATAGCAGAATACTCTGTATGAAAATAAATCATAGGAAACTATAAAAGTTTACAGGAAACCAGTTTAGTTTCCTTTTAGCAAAATACCTTGTATGTAAATAAATCATACAAGGTATTTTGCAAAAGTCCTCTATATAAGTAAATTACAGGAAACCACAAAGGTTTCTAGGAAACTAATTCGATTTTCTTTTAGTAAAACGTTCTGTATGTAATTAAATCTCAAGAAACTACAAAAATTTTCAAGAAACCAGTTTGATTTTTTTTTTAGTAGAATGTCCTATAGTTAACTAAATCACATGAAACTACAAAAGTTTCCTGGAAACTAGTTTGGTTTCCTTTTAGCAGAATGCCATGTGGCTAAGTAAATTACAAGAAACAACAAAGGTTTATCGGAAACTAAACTGGTTTTTATGTAGCAGAATAATTTGATTTCTCGTAGTTTTTATGGTTTCTCAAATTTTAAGGGATTTTTTTTTTAAGGAAAAAAAGAGTTTAGAAAAAACAATGAAGTGTATGGACTAAAGAAAAAGAGACAATTTTTTTTTTTTAGGAAAAGAAAGAATTAGGAAAAATAACAAATCTAATAGGAATAAAAAAGAGTAGGATTAAAAAGTTTTTTTAGAAAAAAAAAGAGTTAGGAAAAAAAAAACAATAAAATGTACGGACTAATAAAAAAGAGACAATTATTTTAAGGAAAAAAAGAATTAGGAAAAAAAAAACCAATCTAATAGGATTAAAAAAAGTAGGATTAAAAAGAACTTAAAAGAGAAATTTTTTTATGAAAAAAAAGAGCTTTGAGAGGGGGGAAAAAAAAAAAGAACTGAGATTTGATCCCCGGATTGAGAGGTGTAAAGTAAACAAGGCAAACAACACTACCAACAAGAGCTTCTAGCAATTATGGAACTAATTTTTTTATATAAATAGTTTTTTAAAATACTGTGGTTTTAATACAACAATGTCACTGCTTGTGTACTTATACTGCATAACTTAAAAAGAAGACATTTTGTCTAAAAGGTCGTATAAAAATATATGTACTAGGCTATGTCACATTTTTAGAATTGTTTTTCTAATTCATACTATATGTCATAATCCCTTTTTTCAATTTTCGGTACTTTGTGTTTGAAATTTTGTTAAAAATCCTTATGTTGTGTAAATAGTTTGATTGTCTTAAAGGCCTAGTCGTGTTATTTTAGAGGATAAAAGCATATGATTGAAAGATCATAATAAAAACTACTAGTAAACTAAATAATCAGGAGAAAATGCTAAATTGAAAACCGGAAACGTACACAATTACATTGGGCAAAATTTCATCAGGATATCGATGGAGAATTGGTGAGACTCATACCAGTTTACAGGGGGGCAAAGCCATGAATTTAATACAGGGACAAAATAAAAATAAAAAAAAATACCATATAACAAAAAGCATAACTCCATAAATGTATTATAATTGTTCTCGACGAGCACTCATGTTATGATATCGCTACATAGAGATAGAGAGATATGGTTTTTTTTCTTTTTTTTCCAAGTTGCCGTGAAAGTTTATCCAAGAGAAGAGAGGTGTGAATCTGAGAAAAAATGGCATGTTAAAATTTCAAGGAACATAATTACATAAAAAGAGATATAGCAAAAAAAAATAATAATAAAACTATTAGCATAAAATACATCATGCAATAAAAAGGTAGAATTATTTTTGGGTATTTTAAAGAAACATACCAGTTATGGTCAATGCTCTGAAAGTTGTAGGAAGACCAAGAACGGAAATTGTAGAGGAGAGCCCTGAGTTGAAACGTGAGAACTGAGTGAGAGAGAGAGTGAGTGACTGTATGTTTTCCTTCTTCTTTTTTTGGTATGTATTTACCATTTAATTTAAAATCTAATTAATTCTTTCATGAGCTGCATAATTTAAAGGGTGGACTAGATATATGGCCAGTTTTTGGCCCAATACACAGTATATGTCCCAGGTCCGTATTTTATAGCAAAATGGCCTACCATCATTATCGTTAGATATTTTACTCCCAAACTACCCTCTCTTCATCTAACTCAGCCACGAACCCACTCTCCTTCTCCTACGAAACTGAAACTTTCCTTCTGCTCTGGAACCCCATTTCCCTCATCTCAAATTTTCTCACCCTTTCTACTAAAAGCTAAACTAGTTTCTCACCTATTTTTTCCTTTATCTTTGTCACTTTCTCATATTTTCCTACTCCTCTAAGATTTTTTCCTCAATTTCGTTCATCTTTGAAAATTTTGATTTAACTCAATCATGATTTCATAGAAATTCGAACCCAATAATTTCAAAATCACCGAAAAAATCTCAAAAAAATCACTAAAACCTGAACGATTCAAAGCTTCAACTGAAGTTTATCACCGAAAATCTTAGATTCATCAAAGAAAATCTTAAGGTTATAACAAGACAAGGTATATACAGATCTCCTTTCTCCTATTTCATCAATATTAATGTGTTTATGTGTTAATTTGTATATTCATCTTGAACTTCTGTGTATGGCAGATAAATTTTTCTATATGTTCATAGATTTTAAAGATGATATTGTTAAATATAATCTTATGTTTTGAATTTGATTTATTATGATTTCATATTAGTTTAAATAGTTTATGTTTATCAATTTAAGTTTTCATATTCCTCTGAAATTTTAGTTTAAATCCTCTAATATATCATATTTATCATGATTCTTGATTTCTATTTGTTACATGAATTTCGGTATTTGGTTCATATATTCTACGGTTTATAAATTGGATATACAGTTCATACTAGCAAATATGTATAGCTTGATTATCTTAGGGTATATGCATTTTCTAGTTCGCCGTTAAGTTTTTCAATTTGGTATATGAAATTGGGGATCTGGTTTATAGATGTTAGAATTCATGATTATATGAACTTGGGTATATAAATTCTAAGGATTTCTCCTATTTCATCAATAACTCTTCGAATTTATGAGTTTCCTGAATGGGAAACTAGTTTGAAATGGTATGAAGGCCTTAAAGATTTATTTAGTTAGTTTCATTGGGTGACAAAACTTTTAGCCGTTCTCAATGACTTTCTCATTATGTATTATTGTGTAATGATTATATTATCCTGTAAGGCGATGGTATGAACTGTAAATATAATTATTTACGTGGTTAATTGTACAGAGGTTCATGAAATTTTCATAGTAGTTCATTATTTTTTCAGAGTGGTTCATGATTTTTTCATCATCAGTTTTATTTGTGTTTGGTTAATAAATTTACTTACATTCATAACCTTGCATATTTGGTTCATATATTTGCAGATTCTAGATAAAATGGATTACATTGTATTCCCCAACTACTCTCTCTTCATCTAACTTACCTTTTGAACTTTTGTATGGTTCTTTTGTTGTATATTCACCTATTTGACAAATACTTGATTAAGTGATCATCATATCTACCTAAAACTCATATCAGTTATTTTTGAGTCATGAGGTATTTTATTTTTAGCCAAAGTTAATTAAGGTTCATAAACTTCTTATGTATAAAAAATGAGAATATGATAGAAAGTATGTACAATACTATTTGAATCGCTGGTGAATTTTCTATGCTTCAAGCTTTTGCTTAGTTGTTTTAATTTAATAGTTCATTTTTCTTTGATATCATTGTTTGAGCATTCATGAGCTAGAGTGCATACATTCATGTAATATCCAATTCTATTTGGTTCAAAAAATTTTCATAATAGTTCATGATTTTTTCTCATCGTAGTTCATGAATTTTTTTATTGTCGTTCATAAATAATAAGTTAGGTTCATAAATAATATTCTGTTGATTTTGAGTTCATTATTTTTTCAATGCTTAGTACTATGAACTGATTTCTATACAGTATTTATTTTAACTGCATAATTGTATGTGGTTCATAGTTGTCAATTTAAAAGACAAGTTCATATAATATCCAATTCTGTATAGTTCATGAACTTTTAATAGTGGTTCATGATTTTTCCTAGTAGTTGATGAAATTTTCATAGTAGTTCATGATTTTTTTATAATGGTTTATGAATTTTTCATTGTCGTTCATAAATAATAAGTTTAGTTCATAAATTATATTCTAATGATTTTGGGTTTATTATTTTTTCAATATTTGGTACTATGAATTGATTTCTGTACAATATTTGTTCTAACTGCATAATTATGTATGGTTCATAGTTGTCAATTTAAAAAGTAAGTTCATGCAATATCTAATTTTATATGATTCATGAACTTTTGATAGTAGTTCATGATTTTCCATAGTGATTCATGTAATTTTTATAGTAGTTCATGATTTTTTTATACTGGTTCATTAATTTTTCATAATGGTTCATGAATTTCTCATTACCATTTTAATTTGTATTTGATTAATAAGTTTATGTGCTTCATTCATAAGTTTGGTTCATATATCTGTAGATTCCAACTATAATGGAGTATATTATACTAGAAATTTTCAAAAATAGCATTCCATCGGCAAGAAACGGCTGTAGAACTTTGTCATTGGGCGAAAACAAGATAACAATGGGATACAAAAGTGAAAGTGATATAGAGCATATACTCTTTTTTGGTTTAGCAAAAATAATATGATTTTTTGGTTTGACAAAGATTATTGTATTGAATACTTTTAATTGTGAAGATATTGAACATTAGACAATTTTTTTGTTGGTTCATATGTTTTATGTAATACAATTTGATATAAATCTAAACTATTACTTGCTATTTGTTATTCACTTTGTGAGGTACAGTAATTTAAAAAAAACCGAAATTGTTTAGGAATGATAATGTATAATATTGAAAAAAATTCTCTCTTTATGGTATATAATCTTTTGAACTGGGTATATAACATTTTTTTCATGGTTCATGCTAATATGAAATAAGTATATAACTTCTAATACTCATACAGGATATGTAAAACAAGGCATAATGCTCAAATACCACAACTCAACTAAGAAATGGTACATAAATTTGTCAGTTTGAATACGGTATATATGTATATACAATAATACAACTCAAAAAAACCGTCCATAATATATTTTTTTTCATTACTTCATAAGATTTCAACAACAGTATATGTATTAATACATAATCAGGTATATATATATTATATAGAATGATGATTTTTTTGTTGCACCAACAAAAAATAAATTTAATAATATAACAAGTAATGAATCTGATATATAGCCTCATATATTATGACAAAATTTCCATATACTAAGACAAAAAATTCATGTACTTGAAAGTGTAAAAACTTAGAATCAAGATAACAGTATCAAATATCTAAAGTAATGAATCTGGTATATAACTACATATACAAAGAGAAAATTTATGTACCTAAATATGGAAAAAAAATCTTTCAAAACAAAATAAATTACAAACTCAATATAAAAAAAGTAACATTCCCTCTGTCCTTTCAACTGATATCACAGGCCTATAATCACACCACCATTTAATGAAAGCTCCAAACGCCATAAAAAGGGTACTTCAAATTCACATCTTCATCAACTTCATAATCAGTATATGAACCTGTATGAAGAAATCAAGAAACAAATATAAAAGTATTACATCTACTAGTTCAGGAGGTACATATACATATATACCAAGTTAAAAAATCTATGTACCAAATACAAAAAATCATGTACCACAGAAAATTAGAACAGATTAACAACATACTTGGTTTCAAACTCTTGATCAATAATAGCAAAATAATTAATGAGTATGTAACAAATGATGAGTATGCAATAATCACAAAACATAAATACTATATAACACCTCAAAAATCCAATGTATTACGTCCAAAAATATATGAACAAAAAAAGAAAATATTTAACATGTTCATAAATAAAAAGTAGAGAACAGAAACACCATATACCAGTACAAAAGATACATATATTGTAACAATAAATCCATGAATCGAACTAAAAATAGTGAAATTATTCAACAACAAAAATGGAAAAACAGTAATACCATATACTACTATAAAAAATATATGTACCATGATAAAAGATTCATGAACTATTACCAATTACAAAAAATAATTCAAAAGTCACAATCCACGATAAAAAATACCATATACCACCTAAAAAATCACATATACCATAACCAAAAAATTTATAAAAAATACCTAACATATTTCATAA
>JXTC01000321.1:174862-210880 GCA_002914845.1 Trema orientale | reverse complement strand
TAGAATGGGGAAAGAAAATGCGCCATCTGGCAGTTAGTTAAGTATTAAGTAAATTAAAATAAAACATGGAAAAAAGAAGTATCAACAATAAATATAAAGTGGGAATTTGAGGAGGATTTGGCGATTTTGTTTCCATGAATTATTATATTCTTGAAAAGATGCGCACGTGAGGCATCGCAATCAAAAGTCGGTCTACCCCGTAGCAATGTAATTATTCAACTACTTGATCCAATTAATATAATAATTATATATCAAAAAGATGATGTGTTTGTCATGCATCATAATAATGATGATGATGGTAAGATGAGTTATAGAATCATGATGGAAGCTATGAATTATGATGGTGATGATAAGATGATAGAGCGATTACCATGTCATGAGGATGAGAATAGGACTATTGTTTATTATTTATTTATTTGTTTTCAAAAATTTGTATGTGTTATTTTGAACAATGGTCTAAGCCCTCTAATTAGGCAATATGCCACCTTTATATGGTTCGTGTCTAGGGCTGCAAAATTGATGGCAATTATTCCATTCGTGATATGTCATTGGTAATGGCCCATGCGATTGGAATTTAATTTTGACACATATAATAAAAACGTAGGTTATCATGAGAAAATAGATTCGTTTGAACAATTTGTAATCAATTAACGGCCGTATCATGAGATAAACTATTGTGAAAAGCTTTCAGAACTCAAAGAAATCTTCTGGCGTTCAACGCCAAATAAGTGGTTCCAAATGAGTGGGACCAAATAAGGAATTGTCAAAGAAGCTTCATTTGAGACTACGGGATTTCAAAGGCTACGTGTTATTAGTAGTTGCATAACCCATGGTCCATGGACGGATAGTTTCACTACCAAATTCAAATTGTAAAAATCCAATTTGTATAATGGAAGATGAGAAAGTATGAATGACAAAAATGCTAAAGCAATTATTAATTTAGAGCAAACTCATGTAACACAAGGATGAAGCAAAAATTAAATACAGTAAACGAATCCAAGTATATATATATATATATATATATATATATATATATACACAAAATTAAAGAGTATGTATAAAGTCTGTTTGGTAGGAGTAAGTGAAGATAAAAAGAAATGAGAGGTACATTATTTAGGGAATACTGAAAGTGGACTAGAAAAAGAGTGTCTCCTTTAATTGTGTTTAGTATGAGAAGAAAAGAAGACCAAAATCTTATCTCTTGTATAATAAAAGGGGAAAGTACATCAGGTACGACTTTTTGAGAAAATATACTAAGAATACGGTGAAGATTAGTCCACATAATTTCGTACGACCTTTTATTGAAAAATACTAATTTCTTTTAACGCCTGTAAAGTCCTCCTCTTTCACAAATTTGATTTGATTTTTCTACCAACTCTATATTCTCTTCAAGTTCATTCTCCTCAACTAACCTAGTCCAATCCTCAACCAAAACCCAATTCCAGATCCCACATAATTAAATCAAATACCAATGAGGATGACGAGCCCGCTGCCGCGAATGGAGACCCAAACTTGAAGCTCACTAAAGAGGAAGGTGCAGACTCTAGAAAAGAAAACGATGGCATTTCGAAGAAACAAATAGTGAATGGTGTAAATATATGGAGGAAGAATGTTTAGAAAAGTTGGGATAACGAGAAGAAGAATTAGCTCGAGTCCATTTAGGTATGAAGAATTTCGGGTCTTTGTTTGGATTCTATAAACAGATTTAGCATTTTTTTTTTTTTACTGTAATGACCTTTAATCTTCATGAGGTTCAGTCTTCTAAAAATTCAAATTCATATAAAAAGAGAAAGGGCTGTTATTTTATTAATTTAATTGATCTAGGTAATCTTTGATCTTCATGGAAGTAGATTTTTGCTTTTTTATTTTTGGTGTAGTTGAGTTTTTTTTTTAAATGTCTTTACTTTAAGCTAAGATTTTGTTCAATGGTGTTTTTTGTTGTGGAGTATTGGTTGAATTAGTCTACTGGCTATTTGGTTAGTTGTTTCAACTTGATATGTTTATTAATTTGTGATTTTTCTAATTGTTTTCATTGCTTTTTGTGATATCCATATATGCGACAATAAACGTGAAGTATTAGAAATAGACAAGTGCTTGATGAAATCGGTAGAATTACTAGTAATTAGTGTTGTTGCATATTAGATGCTCGATAAAATAACTCAATGATAGTTAAGTAGACAAATTATCTTGCTTGCTTTCCTATCACCTACTGCTAATCCTTGTTCAATCCCTCATCCAATTCTTGCTATAAGGCATTCTGCAAAAAGGAAATTACAATAATTTCTAAAAAACTTTTATTGTTTCCTGTGATTTAAAAAAGAAACCACAATAATTTCTGGGAAACTTTCGTGGTTTCTTGTGATTTTTTTAGCTACAGGGCATTCCGCTAAATGGAAACCATAATAGTTTCCTGTGATTTACTTGGCTACATAGTATTTTGCAAAAAGGAAACCATGATGGTTTCTATGAAACTTTCGTGGTTGCCTATGATTTATTTAGCTACAGGGCATTCTGCAAAATAGAAACTACAATAGTTTCTAGGAAAAAATTTACTTACGTATAAGGCATTCCGATAAAGGAAACCAAACTAGTTTCCAAGAAACCTTTGTGGTTTCTTATAATTTACTTACGTATATGACATTCTGCTAATAGGAAACCAAATTAGTTTCCAAGAAATTTTTCTAGTTTCATGTAAAAAAAAAAAAGACTTATTTACTAAAATACAATTACGTTTTCTAGCTCCCAAAATATTTAGAAAAATGTCCTAAATACGGAATTTTTATTATTTTTGAAAGGTCGTAAATTTGATATTTTTTTTAAAAAAATAAGTATAAGTATCCAAAACCTATAATAAAAGGGAGAAGTGGAAAGAAATAGAATGTTTGATTTGCATGTACTTATCTTTATATAGGTAATTGTTGTTTTTGTGATATATTGTTAAGGGCAATTATGTAAATGAATCAAAATCTATTTTAGTAAGTATTCACCTCCTAAAATTAATCATACCTTATTTTCAAAAAATAAATTATAATCATACCTTAAAGTTAATTTTAGAGGGACTAAAATTAGCTCAAATTCAGGATTGAAATCCATTATCTAATACATTCCTTCTTAAAATTCTTCATACCAATTAATCATCCTCTAAATCCATCCAAAGCCCTTCAAACCAAAACAATCACTTCTCCCTCCTACTAAATACTAAAATACGTTCAAAAAGACATATGAAATGGATCCATAAAGAAAGTTAACAAGTTATCCGTTTTTATGAAATGATTTGAAGTTTCCAAATAAACAAAACAAATAAAAAGAAAAACGGAAAAAAGTAAAAGTTAGAAAGAAATGAATTTACGACTTTCTTTACATCTTTGTATCAAGAAATGATATATTAGTTCCGTGATGCCTATGCATGTGGTGATGTGAATTTGTGAATGGACCTGCAAATGTTATCCAGTGTCCAATTAAGTTATAGCTAGTACGCTCACATGGTAGTTCCCCAATGTCATCTAATAAATACAATTGGTATTCCAGAGAAGTTTGACCAAGAAGATAATTTATGTAATTCTGTAAATGTCTAATGAGAAAATATAGAATTTCTTTGTTACAAAATATAATAAAAAAAAATTTAAGGAAAAGAAATAGCGCCTGCCACGAAATTGTCATCTTGTTGCGCGCAATTCCCATTTGCCCCAACTTCTCTCTCCAAAAAGTGGAAACCCACGTCACATTTGCCCCCAACCAACACCTCTCTCTCTCTCTCTATTTCTCTCTCTCTCTTTCACACAGTCACACTCACCAAAACTACAAACCCACAAAATACCACAATTTATATATATATATATATATCTCTATGTCTCAGCCTAGCTTTAGTTAGACACACCAAAAAGCAGAACAACGTAGTACATTAGAACCTGGGAGCTCCCAACCACAGAGGTCCAAACAGAGAGAGATGGCAGCGAGGAAAATCTCAGATGTCGAAACCATCATGAAAATGAATCCAAACCCAGATGAAAATGAGGTCAAACCAAATCCAGACGACAACACCATCATGAAGAAGGAAGAGTTCAAACCCAAGACTGGTAGCGTTTTTCCGGCGAAGAAAAGGTTAGTGAAAACAATGATGTTTAAATATATAGCTGAGAAATCCTCTGTTTGCTTCCATGGCGGGTCTTCTTCTACCGAACCCAACAAAACCCAGAAGAAGGGAATTAATAGCCGACTCAGAGTCAGAGTCGTCCCTCCATGACCAAACACTACCCAATTCAGGATCCAATATGGTGTTTCTAGTGTCTGTCTATTTATTCTGTTTCTAGTGTGTGATATCTTTTTCAGTATGCGTCTCTGGCTTTTCATGGTGTTGTAATATAATTCCTTGGTTTCAATGTAATTATGGTGTTTGATTCTGAAGTTTATTGTTTTCAATAAAAGTATATATAGATATTTCTTTGTTTGGTTTCTTAGTGTCACGTAATTTGCTTCTTTGGGTAGGCAGAGTTTCCCCACTTTTTGTGTAATGTCCAAAATCTCTCTTTGTTCTCAAGTTTTTTTTTATTATTATTATTATTATTATTATTATTATTATTATTATTATTATATAAAAAAAAAAACTAATCATAATATATCCATGAAAGAAAAGTTTTTTAATATTAAAAAAACTAATAATAATATTATGATTAGTTGGACGAATATTGTTACTGCCCAAAAGTAATACATAAATGGAAAAAAAAAATCCCACATTTGGTGAAGAAAAACACCACTCTCCACCAGTAAAATCAGATTTTCCTTTTTTACACTTCCGTGTAATTTCTATGTATTAATTACAGAACTCTTCTTAAAAAAAGAAGAGGAAAAATGTACGGAGTTGAGAATTGATACTAGTGTTAATGTGTTATTATTTCTAGATACATCAATTTTGGCGACAGTACTACGCTGTCTGAAAATGGGCAAGTTATTTGTTAGCTAGTTTTTCAGTTTATTCACTTTTTTGACAAATTTCTATGGTTTTCCCACAACTGATAGCAATGAATGATTTCTCTCTCTCTCTATCTCTGTCACTACCAGTTTTGCCCCCAAAACACCCATCATTCTCACGTGACTTGAGTAAGTCTAAGAAAACTCTTAAACGCACGTTTTATAATCCAATTATTCAATAAGTAAATTGCCTCAATCCAATGTACCATTTTTAGGGGGAAGCCTTGGTCTATACGCAAAGTTTCTGCTATGTGGAACTTTGACTATTTCTATATATATGGTGGATATTTTTCCCCTTGTTTTCAATAGGGGTGCTCAAAAAAATCAACACACCGCGGAAATGACAGGTATTCCGACCGTGAACACCCCATATTCCAAGATAGCTAAATCGACAGTGTCAGTGCTTTCAGTTTGCCTTGTGGTTTTGTTTTTGCTGGCTTTATTTCTAATTTAGAAAGTCCGGTCTTGTACAGCATACCCAATTGGTCATATTCTGTCCTCCTTGAACTTTCATAGTAACTCATCACTTTAGTATGATTTATTCCCTTAAAAATGGATTTCAGCTGGTCCACAAAAGGGAAGAAAAATCTAACCTACAATAAAGTTAGGTGTACAGTACTGTACTAGGATCGGTCTCTCAAAAAAGTCATGTGATGACCTGGGTACTGGGTAAAGCCCTAGATTTGGAGGGTGCACCACTTGGGACGTTGTCACTTGTAGTTTCAAGGTTAATGCTTTTATTCTTTATTTTTTATTTTTTATTTATTTATTCTTTTTGTGGTCCCTGATCTTATTTTGCCGCACTTCCCAAAATAAGGCCGACTTTGTTTTTTTTTGAATGTTGGATAAAGTAATGTTATGATCTTAAGTCTTGTTATGAATTTATTACTAAGTGATGTGAAACATATATAAATTGTAATTTTTCAATAGTCTAAGAAGGCAGTTTCAAAAATTGGTGTAATGTCGACTTTTACAGGTAAAATAATCAAGTGAACTTAGGATCATAATATTCTTATGCATTCCAGGTATCCATTCCATACCTTTTTAATTTGCCAGGCCTCTCATTAGCTATAAGCCTATAACGAAAATAAATAAAACGTTCTTTCACAATGAAAAAGAAAGAACTTTTGGTATTGGCCAGGTGTAGTCAAAAAGAATTTGCATGTAGCGTTTGTGGTCCTGAATTTGATTAGACCAATAGAACTCTGTTATTGGTCGTTTTCTAACTACTAACAAGACAATGGATAATCTTTTTAAATACGAAAAATTATGTTCATTCATCTAAAAGGTAGGAGTGGTCTTTTCAAAATGACTTCCTCAAACCTTTTTCTTTTCTTCACACCATTTTAATTATTATGATTAAGATTTGCATATATTGGCTCTAATTACCATAATCTAAACCTCCCATCTAGGTAATTATAAATAATTAACTTCCTGATGTTGATGTTGTAACTCTGGCTTCTTCTTCAATGGGTATTGTAATATATACTCATCGACGGGTATTTTGATTTTGGATATTTTGATTGTGTTCAAATGGTTACAAGGAATTGTTGGTAGCCATCGCATGGCGCAGCGGAAGGTGGTGGGTTTAATATTCAAAATTTTACACCCATATCAGAGTTTAGAAATCTTTATGGTATTGTTGTTTTAATACATAGAATAGAAAAACTATTGACAAGAAAAATAAGAACGAACCTTTCTTGTATTTTTCTTCTTTTCCTGATGATGAGGTTATGTCTCTTGGCTATGATACCACGATCTTCCTCGCCAAGCCTCGACACCAATGAACTGGAGAGTGGGCTCCTAATAGTCACAATCTAATTATTTCTATCACACACTTTTCTTTAGAAAATCTTGCTATATGTCTCAACACATGAGATAGCAAGAGAATGGAGAGGAGTAAAAGGAAGAAAAATTTCCTACACGTTAAAAATGACTTCACCCTTGCCTGAGAAAATTTTTTTGCGTTAAAAACTTAATCCCAATCGGCCTCTCATGCAAAATAACGTGTAATAGCCTTAAAAAAATTTTTTTTTCTTCTTTTGTTTTTGATTTACACGCATAGGAGCATCTTTCCTTTAATAAAATTGGCCAATTAATACAATATTAATTCCCATATATTTTCAAATAGAAAAAACAATTTTTTCTTAAAAGGAAACTCAAAAACACGGCAAAGGGGTTGGTAGAATTTTCTCCTGTAGAAAAATTTTAAACGTGTAGAAAAAATTTCCATTTAGGTTTTAAACTATTTAAAACCATGTGAATCATAACATATATCACTTAAATAGGAAATAAAATTCCCTCCCCATGAAAAGGGTTTACACGCATAATACCCTATTTATTGTGTAAAATTTATTTCCTATTAAGTTGAAATATCTTTCTTTCCTCTTTAAAATTATCTATTTAATTTATACAATTAATTCCATATATTCAATTTGGAAACAAAATAAAAGGATTTTATCTACATCTCTATACACGTTTTTTTTTAAAAAAAATTCCTCAATTATTTTCAAAGTAAACGTGTAAAGCTTTGTCTCACACAAGCTTATGTTTCAAAAATTTCCTTATTTTATTTTATCCAAATAATTCAAATAATCAAATTATAAAATAATGGAATTAATATATTTGGTAAATCATAATTCCTCAAATAAAATTAAACATAAAATAATCTCATTATTTTATGCTTATATGCGTGTAGCACAGAGAAAAAATCTCTGTGTCACACGCCTAGTACAGTGTAGTCCAATACACTGTATATCACCCCTTTTTAAATAATCCTATTATTTAAAATAGCAATAAAATTAAATAGACAAAATTAATAACATTTATTATTTATAATGTGACACATAAAACAATTAAATGTGTAACATTAACTTTAGTGTGATATAATTAATTAGAATTCAATAATTCTAAATTAATTATTAATATAAGAAAGTAACTATGTATCATGTTCAATACAGTGTTAATAGAGGTGGTTCGGGGACCTTGGACTTGTAATTTCAAGCTCCAATAAATTTGATAATTAATTAAACTCTTTAATTAAATTATCGAATTTATTAGTTCCAGTATTATTCCACTAAAAAACTGGAACTGCACTCTTAAAAGTTACAGTATAAATTTACTCAAAGTAATCATAAAGTTTGTCCATTTGATCATTACATATAGATCGATCCTCCATAAATGATTCATGAATAGAGTTTGGCTTGTCATCCGTTATCCTCTCTATTTACTTCTTTATCCTTAAGTTCCCATGATTTTCTAATGAACAACAAATTCATGATCGAATCATAAATTGAGCGCTCTATCGTTCAAGTACCAAATCATTACTCAAGGGAATCATTTCTCTAACTTCCGTTAGGAAGGAATGGATTCCATATTGTTAATTAATATTCCCAGCTATCTATAGTCTCATGCCTCCAACATATAAGGATTTGGTCCAGTATAAATTGAGACGTTACCGAATACATCAAGAGACATAAAAATATAAACAGGAGTCTATTAATTACTCAGGATTAAGATCATTCCATATATGATCATTAGTTGATAAATTTGAGTATTCTGTTCTATAACGGATGTTATCGAATATTCAAATTTATCTGGTCCAGTCCTATATAATCTCAATTATATATAGTACCTCCATTTGATGTCACTACATAAACAGTCCGGATAAGACTGTTCCATTCTCAATGGTAATGGACCGTACTAGGATTATTTATATTAAAGATCCCAGCTTTAATAATTAATCACGGACTAATTTTAGATTATATCCCTTAAACTTAATCCTCTTGTATGTATAACTTTTATACATACTAAGTTTAAGGTCACATTTTATAATCACGGAATTTTCATGATATTTTTATATTATCATAAATAATATATACAAGCAAATAAAAAAAAACAAATATATTTATTTATTAGCAAGTCATTGTTTACATTTTGCTCTTAGGCAAAAACACCAATAGGAATCTAAGTACTTGTACCAAAAAAAAATTCATTATATTTAATGCTATTCCATTAATATACACCTAATATTCTAATCATCATGACCCTTTCAATCACTTTCACCATCACGACCCTGCTTTTGTGTCTAATTTCGATCAACCAAAGTACAACTAATCCTTACTTTTTCATTTGTCATGAGTAGAAAAACGAATGTGCATTTTTTCAAGTAGTAATGATGATCATGACACAAAAGTATAATTTACTGTGATTTAGTAAATTGTATTATTCCATTTTAGTGTATGTACGCATGCAGATGTCTACTGCTATACATATGCATCACTCTTTCGAGGACTAGAATAGAGAAATGGTATCTTTAGGTTTAAAGATCAAGTCACTCAATGCGTAACGAAATGAACAATATACTCTACCCAAATATATTATATTTTTGCCCTACAAGAATAAATTTCCGAATTATTTATTCAGCTTGGAATGCTTTCAGAATGAGCTTAACTAAAAGCTGACAAAAGAAAGCTTCCATTTCTCGCCTTTCAGTTTTTATAGGAAAAATCTAAGTTGTCGAGTTAGTGGGTCCCAATAAGGAAACGTCCAAGAAGTTTCTCTCCGGCCACGCCAAGAAGAAGCTTCTGTGGTCAAAAGACTTGTATATATATATATATATATATGTGGTTGAGTTTTAGTTAGTGAGTATGCGTAAAATAAACAAATGCTAATAAATAGGAAAATAATGAAGATAGTATATGGTCCTAATTTTAAAAAACAGGGTCTTTTAACATAAATGAATTCCAGTTTTGTAATATATGCTAAATCCGTTATATTTTCCAATCTATTTTTTTACTTTTATGTTTTATTATATCATTATAATGTGGAATTTTTTAGTGGAGTCTACTCATCCAAGAGTAAGATTAGAGAGCGATGGTATCTATGAATTTCGTCAATTCTTCCCCTAAAGGTTCAAATACCCATTTGTAAATTATTTCAATATGTAGTCGGTTTGTGCATTAATTAATGTAATGAAAGGGACAGTTCCAAGCAGTAATGTCACATGTTATATCATATCCATGCATGTTGGATCATCATAAAGCGCGTATGAATTGACATGGTTCCAATAGACAAAAATTGGTGTTTCAAAACCCCATTTAGTATAATCACTTACATAAAAATATGGATAAAACTTTAATATCCGTTGTTTAAAGGGTCTCCAAACCACAACAAGTATTGAAAGCTCCCAAACGAACGAGAGAGAGAGAGAGAGAGAGAGAGAGAAAGAGATGGTGGAGGGACCAACGAAAGAACAGGGGTTCAAACCAAAAATTGGGAACCCGAACCTGTTTCCGGAAAAAAAGAGGTTAGTAAAGAAAATGATGTTTGATTGTATAGCTGAGAAATTATGTGTGATGTTATTTGGCCGAAACGGCAATAGCTTCTTCAAGAGGGTCTTGCCACTCGAGACTTCAAAGCCTAAGAAGAAGAGCAAGCAAATATGCCCATATACAAAGTAGCCAACCAAACGGTCTGTTGTTTGGGATTTTAATTAGAAATGAAAATGTTGTGTTTTTGAATTATTAGTTACCTGTACCAATTTGCTTTCTCTGGCTGTACAGAGTGCACTCTGCTTTTGTTATGTAACTCTTGTTTATTTATATAGTGACCTAATTTTCTTGCTATATATATTTCAATAATTGAAGCGTGAGTTCTTTCTTATTTATTCAATTTTTCTGAAAAATTTACAGATAGCTTAGGATTTGTTTGGTAACCACTTATTTAAACAGTTTTTTATTTTTTTAATAAAAAAAGAGGATACTTTTCAAAAGTGTGTTTGGTAAAACTACTTTTGTTTTTCGTTTTTTTAATTTGACAACAAAATTTTTAAAATTTTGAAAACCAAAAATTTCATTCAAATTTTTTTTAAATAATTTTGTAGGAATGCTAGTATAAAAAAATCAAACATATCTAGACTCATATCACCATTTCTCTTAACATTTTCTCTCTCATCACTATTTCTCTTGTCATTATCTCTCTAGTCTCATGTAAAAGTGGTATTTTTTTAAATATTTTAAAAGTTGTATTTTCCAAAATAAAAATTTTAAAAGTGATATTTTTCAAAAATATAATTGTCAAATTTGGTATTTTTTTTTCAAAAATTTCTCAAAATATTTAGAAAGATATCACTTTTAAAACTTTTATTTTGGAAAATACCACTTATGAAATTTATTTAGATAAATACTACTTTTTCTCTCTCTTATTTTCTCTATCATTTTTCTTTTATTACTCTCCCTTTTGATTTTCACTTTCAAAAGTAAAAACTGCTAGTTACCACATATGTATTTATTTTTTTATTTTAGAAAATAAAAAATACAACATTGGTATCAAACATATTTTTGTTTTTGAAATATAAAAAACAAAATAAGAAAAAGTACTTTCATTTTTGTATTTAAAAAAACAAAAAATAAAAATATTACAAATAGCATCTTAATTAAAGTCTTTTTCTTTTGTTATAGTTGTGAAGATAAAAACTAACCCTCGATCGGGATAATAGAGTAGAGTCTTAATTCTTTGACATAATAAAAATTAACTAAAGAATGATATATATATATATAGAAGACTTCTCAATGGTTATAAATTTTTTGTGATTATATATATATTTTTATATTAACAACAAAACCCAACAAGATAACTTTCGAAAAGACACAAACTTTCTTCTTAAGTTCAATCTTTTTATTTTTATTTTAATATGGGAAGTTAGTGAATCCAACGAATAGGGGAAGCCAAAAAGCTTTGCCGAAGCCATTAAAGTCAATAAAGCAAAGAGCTTGGCCTCTTCTTCTCACTTTTCTCATGCAATTTAAAAAAAAAACAATTAATTTCAAGAAAAATTATAATGCTTCTTTCTTCTTCTTCTTCAATTTTCTTTTTTTCTTTTTTGCAATGGCTTGGCTTGAATAGGAAAGGTTTCTTTGTTGGATTGATTGATTGATTTATTTATTTTGGAGGTAAGTGACATTTTGGCTAACCGCCTGTTTTGGACGTTTTCCAGTTTACTTCTACTTTTTGACAATTTTCAATTGTTTTGTTTTTCCTTGCATAAGCGGTTTTGTGAGTTGATAGTTCCTAGAGATGTTAATGTGAGCCGGCTCACATTCTGAAGAAAAAATATAGTATCGGTCCGGTCCAGGCCTACAGTATGTGGGTTTGGACTGACCCGTTACATATAGTAAAGGCCGAGATGGGCCTCAGTTATAGGCCTACGGGCCCGGTCCGACCCCACATTTAATCATTCTATATAATTTTAAATATATTTCTTAATTAAATTTTAAAAAATCTTAATTAAATATTTTTATTTATATATTTTTAATATTATTTATTTACTTATTTTTGTTTATTTTCAATTTATTCAAATTTTAAAAGAATATGAATGTGTTCTAGGCCCATATTTAATATTTTAAAGCATAGAATAACAATGAAATTAGATCCACATTATGACCCATATTTGGCGTGCATAGACACAACTCACTTAGGCACGGCCTACTTAGATCTACATAAAATGTGGGCTGGGCCTATAGGCTGTGCCGGTCCCCTTAATAAGAATATAAAGCGGGGCGGGACGGGCCATAGTTTAGGCGGACTAGACCTAAGCATAGTACAAATCCGCATAAACTTATCAAATATGGGTCGGGCTTCTCTAATGGTTCCTGCCAAGTGCTTGTGTCTACTCTCAACTAGAAACCCCGCTTAAATTAATATACCAAATTATTGAAACAACTGAAAGTAATATAGTTTTTGTAATTATTACAATATCCTAATTATTCCCATGCATGTAAGTAATGTTTTTGGTGGAAGACAATGCATGCCACGCATTGATCGTTCCATTGGAAAATTGATAAATTTCCTTTTGAATCATTATATAAATTACCGGTGGGATTTACATTGAGCAAGAAGTCTTCGAGGAAAGCTACAGCCCTGAACAATTATGGCTGTCATATAAATATATACTTTGTACTTTAAATGTCAATTTTCCTTGACACCACAAAAACGTGATAATTATGTACCAGTCTACGCGAGACTTTCGGTTAGAAATGCCGGCACTAAAATTAGATGACAAAGCTAACGACGTTGATCTATCTATTCTCACAAGTTTGCGTGTGGATTGTGGGGCCAAGCGTGGCGTCTTTAGTGGGCAAATTAAATTCCAAATTCATCAACTGCGCTTCACTGATTTAATTAACTTGGATAAGTTTAATTAGGCCATGATTAATTACACTCACTTCCTTGACATTTTTGAATTTATTCTTTTTGTATTATCTTTTTTTTTTTTAAATACGGGTTAACTAATGACCACCACTTACTACAAATTTAAAGGAAAATACAACACACTCTATCAAGGTTTGGATCCTGATCCCCCAAACTCACACACATCTTCTAAGCCTTGGACCAACTGAACTAGCTCCAGTTGACTTTTTTTTGTATTAGCTTATTCATGCATAAACACAAGTTTTTTTAAACGGTCATAATCTAATGTCAAATTAAACTTACTGCGGTCAGCCCTTTCATCGAGGAGGAAACGCAGCACTTAATTAATAGCATATCATAGAGGTTTATAATTTGTTGGACTTTAAATCAATAAGGGTAAAAAAACTAAAAGTAGAAGATTGAATTTTGGCTAATATTAAAAATCTGACCAAAGTTAATATATCGAGTTATCGACTCATAATTTCTCCTTTAGGGATATCGACTCCTCTGTTGTCATGTTTTGTTCGATAAGACACTCTTTTTCTCATATTTTTCAATTGAAAAGCTACCCCAAATCCCTCTCACAACTATGGGATTTAAAAGTAAGAATGATCCAAATCAAAACATGGGACCAACGGCGATGGCCATGCTTAAATCCTTGATATCAGATGTGATTACCAATTCCAAAAGCCCCAAAGAAAAAAAAAAATCCTATAAGAACAATAATAAAATGTTAAACTGCTATCAACAAATGTTATGCAAATTTCCAATCTTAGCATTTCATAAGAGTGTCAAAAGCGGCTAAGGTATCACGTAGCCCACTTTCCACACATAACGACCACCAAAAGTAAAAAAAAAAAAAAAATCCCCTAAAAAAAAGTAAAAATAAAAAAAGTAAATAAACAAATAAATAAAAGTAACTAAGTAGAGCGTAGCCACTAGTGCTAGACCTAAACAAGGTCTGTCGCCATCATACTGACATGTCGGAGATGTACCATGTGGTCACGTCAAGGCCCACTAAGATTTTAGTTGAGAACCGTGATAGAAAAAGTATAACACAACCACTTATATCATGCCACCTCATTTAGTCCACCTCACTTAGTCGCCGTCTAGCCGTTTTTGGCTCCCATACAATTCACTTCCATTTCGGGTTGCTGGTGTGGGCTGGACCCAAGTGATCAGTAAGCGGCTCGAGCCAGGGTTAGTCCCGGTGCATTCCAATGGTAACTGTCTACTGATACTGAAATCTGACTAGACTGATTAAAATTTAGTTCTTTTTCTTATTAATTCTTTTTTATTTTGATCCTCCGATTCTATTTACACCGCTTCTTTGTTTTGTGTCTCTACGTACATCACTAAAGCCCTGTTTTTGTTATTAATTTTAAAAAGTGACATGCCTTTAAATTGGTACAAATGAATAGAGTTACTCCAGCTAGTTAATAATTATGGGTAAGGCTAAGCTAGGGACCCTGTTTTTCTCCCATTTGATGCCAATAAAGGTAAGACTAACCTAGGGATCCTGTTTTTCTCCCTTTTGATGAGAGAATAAATTAGGGCCTTTGAATGGGAAATTTATGGACAAGATTTGAAGGCGTGGGCCCAGTTGAATACCTCATGTGGTGCACTTTTCCACGGCCAATCACTATCCATTGTAAAAGGTAAATAAATTAATCCTCACACTCACATAGTGTTCATCATCTTCATCTTTTTTTCTCATGCTCATGTACTATTCATCATCATCTTCATCCTTTTTTCAACAAATGTACCGAATTTGGCAAAATGTTAGGAAAACAAATGAAAAGAAAAATGAAAAAAAAAAAAAAAAACAAGCTTGCTCCTCCATCAATGGCAGAATTTGAGTTTTTTAGGAGGAAAGGTTTATCAATCTTAAATCAATGTTAGGAAAACAAATGGAAAAAAAAATGAAAAAAATAAAAAAAAACAAGCTTGCTCCTCCATCAATGGAGGAATCCGAGTTTTTTAGGAGGGAAGGCTTATCAATCTTAAATCTTTGAATCCGAATTTCTCCGCCGCGTTCAGCGGACCGTACCGATTGAGGCCCGTTTCGAGGCAAAAGAGTAATGAGTAGTCATACCTCTCGAGCTTCGTGAGATCAAGGAGCTCGTTGGAGATTCGTTCGAGCTTCTGGGTTTGAGTCTCGGTGGGTGCGGGTGTGATGGTGGTGGCAGAATTCTCTATCTCAGTAAGCTGATTTGCTCTGAGAAGTAAACCATTATCTACACCAAAATCTTTGCTTATGGTCGAATCATTATCAACATAATACTATTGGTCTGACTCGTTGATATTCTTCTATTTTTTCCATCTTCAGTTTATTTTTTTAAAGAAAAAAACAAAACAAAAAGCTTTCAGGTGGAGAATTTCCCATAAGCCCAATAGTATATGCAACCTTCTATGAGTGGGCCTATAAAATTTTTTGGACCAATTAGAACTCAGATTTTGGTCTCTCATCATGAGAGAAAAAAATGGGCTCCTATTGTAGATTTTTCCAATAATTATAACTTTCATCAATTTCTTTTGAAACACAATTAAGCATGTAAATGTGACTTGTCTTGGCTTCTTGTGGGTTTTTTTTTTTCAATTTTTATTTCCTTAAACTATTTAATTAGGACTTCTGCCATAAAAGTACTTAAAAAAAGATGTAAAAGTACATAAAAGTAGCAAAATATTGACTATTATAGTAGTAGTGTAGATGGCAAAAGTTTCAAGGGCATTGCTAAAATTTACCCAAGCAATAAAAGAGAAGTATGTCCTTCGTTTTTAGGAACTCTTGCAGAAATAGTACTTTAGGATAATTAGCTTAAGTAGTTGACTCACAGAGGTCAAAGGGATGAAATATTACAGAGCTTTCTTCTCTCTCTCTCTCTTTTTTTTTTTTCATTCCCTCTCGCAATTGAAATGTTATATATAAGGTTGACTTGCATAACACTTAGTATGGAAAATTGGCATAGGATTACATATTTTATATATATATATATATATATATATATATATAGGTTGCCAATCCAATGAGTATTTTTTTTTTACCTATGTGTAGGTATTTTTTTTAGCCATTGAATCTTTATCTAGCGGTGATTCAACAGTTATAATGATGTGCATGAAAAGACGTACATCATTAATGTTATTTCTCTCTCTTACTTAAAATGTGTATAATAAATTTTAATTGGCCAAAATGATATCTATGTATAAGTTAAAAAAATATATATATACTAGATTGATGCATATATATATATATAGGTTGCCAATCCAGTATGTAATTTTTTTTTTTTTTTACCTATGTGTAGGTATTTTTTTTTTAGCCGTTAGATCATCATTTAATAGTGATCCAATGGCTATAATGATGTGCATGAAAAGACGTGCATCATTAATACTATTTCTCTCTCTTACTTTTTAATATAAAAAAATGTGCAAAAAAAATTTTTATTAGCCAAATTGATACCTATGCATAGGTAAAAAAAAAAAATACCTACTAGATTGGTGCCCATATATATATATAGGGTTTGGTTTAAATGGTTACAACAATATTTACCCATGGATGGTTACAATGGTTTAAGCCGTTAGATCTAATATCCTACGGTGGTGATTAGTTTGGTGGTTGGCCAAAAAAATTTAATGCTATTTATTACCATCAAAAAAATTTAATGCTATCACTACCTTTTTTAGTATCCATTCATGGTCACAAAAAAATTGTAACTATTAAGAAGTCCTCCATATATATATATTATAACTATAGTTTCTCCATGATATCTGATTAAAGTGAAATAACTTAGCTCAATTAGCTATGGCATTTTGAACAAAACTAAAAAGAATACCAAAGTTCTTAAGTTCCATTAATTGTGGATCACCTATCATTACTATTAGCCACTTAATTATTTAATTAATCTGATGGCAACTGGATTGCATATATGATTTCTTAAACTTGTGACTAAAAAGGAAAAAAAATACAAAATCACATGCTAAACTTACTCAACTATAAGCAAATATTTCTTAATATATATGTAATTAAAATGTTAA
The DNA here is from genome assembly GCA_002914845.1 of Trema orientale. Lineage (NCBI taxonomy): Eukaryota > Viridiplantae > Streptophyta > Magnoliopsida > Rosales > Cannabaceae > Trema > Trema orientale. The sequence continues at coordinate 193,690 of JXTC01000321.1, read as the reverse complement.
CATAATCATTGTCCATTGTTACTTTCTGTCATTTTCTTTTAAACTATTGCTCTCTTCTTTTCTTGAAGTTTCGAATCATTTCAACATTCTTTAGCAAATGAAATTTGCTAATTACTACGATTTCCTTAAGGTCATGTTTGGTTGGGGGTAATGGAAAGGAATGGAATGGAAACAATTCTAAAATGACCAAATTCCATTGTTTGTTTAGAAAATCCAAACAGGAAAAGTTTTTCCATTGGAATGAAATATGGTAGAATTCTATTCCACCCAATCTTGGGTGGAATAAGGTGGAATGGAATACCATTTAATTAAATCATTTAATTAATAAAAAAATAATTAATTAAATAAAATAATACAATAAAGTAAAATAATGCTAAATGTAAAATAATTTAATTAATAAAATAATTTAATGAAATAATAAAATAAAACAAAATAATGCTAAATGTAAAATAATTTAATAAAATAATAATTTAATTAATAAAAATAATTAATAAAATAATTTAAAAATAATGCTATATGTAAAATAATTTAATGAAATAATAAAATAAAATAAAATAATGCTAAATGTAAAATAATTTAATAAAANNAAAAAAAAAAAAAAAAAAACAAAGTAAAATAACTTGTTTTCTGAATTTTCATGCATTGAAGGGCTCAAAAAGATTCAGGAATCTTTGGGACGTGTAACTTGCAATAGGCTTACTGCAACCAATAAGAGACCAATACGTGGCATGTTGCCAAGGAGGTTCCTCACACGCCAGTGTTCGGTTAATTAGCCCAAATTGGAATATAGAAGCCTTAAAAATTAAAAATCAACGGATATGCTTTCAGCATATAAATAAATAAGCAATATGTATGTTGTGCAGTATATGCAGAATGAATCAACTAACTTATATAATCCAGATAATATATATATATATATAGATCACATATTATCATATTATGGCAATACTACTATTGATGCAAAAGTAAACGTAGTAACCACGAGCTGCTTAATGCGTGTCGCCAAAACTTTTCCTAAAAAAATAAAAGGCGTGGGATTCAATCTCTACCCCTAACCCCTTCCCTACTAACCACTAACATACGAATACCAAAAAAAAAAAGTAAACGTAGTAGGTGTTTTTACCTGTAGTATACAAAAACTAGAAGCTGACACATTCTATTTTGCTTTTGTAGGAATTTTTTTTTTTTGAACGAATTGACATACACTTTAGTCTTCCGGAAAGAACAAATTTAGCTATGCAATTTTTGTACTTGGCTAGATGATGGTTGCCTTTGACAAAGTACACTATGCATGGAAGAGGTGAAAATTCAAGGAAGTATTTTCTTGTTGGGTTACTTTTTATTTATTTTATTTTATTTTTGAATCTTTTGTTGGGTTACTTTTAAAACATTTAAAAGCAAAAGTGTACCAGTACAGCCACCCAAAATTAATGATGGATGATATAGTACACTAGGCATGGAGGAGGTGAAAGTTCAAGAAAGTATTTCCTTTTTGGGATATTTTATTTTATTTTATTTTATTGAATCTTTTGTTGGATTACTTTTAAAAGGTGAACAGTAAAAAAAATACATTAAAATTTGAGTGCTTTACAATTTGAATATTGAAATTTAGATTCCATAAAATAATATTCTGAAATTAAAAATTTTTGAAAATTATTACATGGACTGACTTTTTGACCAATTTAGTAACGAATAAACAATGATGTCCTCTAATAAAATTAGATTAATACTTATTATTGTCCTTAATTTTAAGGATATTATTATCTTTTACTAGTTAAAATTATTCAAAAACTCAACTCAGGGTAATAATTTTCAGATTTTCTTAATCTCAGGGTATTACTTTGCAAAGTCTAAATTTTATGGTTTAAATTGCAGAACAGCCAAACTTCGGGATATTTTTTTGCATTTTACCCTACATTTAAAATATTCAAAAGCAAAAGTATACCAGTGCAGCCACCCAAACTTTCAGCTGAAACAAGAAAACAGTACTATCCAGAAAGCATAAAAAAGAGGAAAACGAACTTGTATGTATATCCCCTACACCCAGGAGGTACTAATTCAAAACCAAGTCTAATGCTACAAAAGAATATTCACAAATATATTGAGTATGCGAACTAAAGTCTCACAATGGTTAAACGTGGAGAAACAATTGGGTTTATAAAGACTTGAGTTACTCTACTTAATAAGTTGACCTTTTAAGTTAGAGCCCCAAAGCCAACAAGTAGTATGAGAGATGGGTTCCAAATGTAGCCATTTTAATGCACAAGTTGATCAGATATCAAGGACTCACGGTATTATGTGAGGTTGGCACAGTGCACGGAAGATATTGTCGAACAACCCGAAACCCAAAACCATACAATTTCCAAAAGAGGGGGAGACTGGTGAAGAGCATGATACTTGATTCCACAGTACTCCAGTTCTTCCGTTGTCGTTCTAGTACTTTCCATGGTTCAAAAGGGTACTAAAGAGTCTGACCATAAATTCTAGTTGTTGTGTTTATAATTATTATTGGCTGATGTACTATTTTGGGTTTTTCCATTCAAATTGTTTTGGATTTCACCACTTGGGTTAATCAATGTTCAACGTGCAAACGAAAACAAAATTTGTTGCAGATGGAAAGAGCGGGATTGGTTCACGCGTAAAACTTATTGGGCCTAAATTCTGGCCCATATGTCGCTGCCACAGTGGGCAGTGACTTGGAAAATAGAAGAGGGTAAGAGTGTTTCGGGGTCAAACGACAGCTTTAGACTTTTGATTTAGGATGGTCGTTTTTCGAGATAGTCCTGAAATTGAATATGGTGGTGTACAGCTCCTCAATCTCTTTTCTTTTTGCTGGATAGAGATTGAATAGGTCTACCTTACTATAGATTCAGTCGATGTTGAATTGTTCTTCATTTTTTTTTTGTTTATTTTTTCCACTCTCTATTAAATTCTCTTCACTGGAGGAGTATTTCATTATATAACCATGTTCTTTCATGATCAATTATTTTCTTTTCTTTTTTCTTTGGTGGCTTTGTTTTCCCATTATACTGCGTGCTTTTCACAATCTCGAAAACCAAAATCGCATCTTTTAGATTCGCTTAGTTTACTTTTACATATACATAGCGGGCATCTTAAAATGAGATTGAGAAGAACAATTTAATGAAAACTACAAGAGCGTCATGTGTGGCGAAAATTTCTTGACCGGAATTTAAATTTATTGCTTGTGTATGTTCTCCAATATGTGCATCCAATCAGAGTATATTTGGGTGTTGGGCTTAAATATTTTGATTACTAGGTGAAAATCCTCACATGAGAATGAGAGATTGGTAAAATCATAAGATGGGATCATGTAAGAAATTTTAAGTCTTTATCATAATATATTAAGTGTTTGCTTAGCTACATTTTTTATCATTTGCTTTCCGTTTTCTACAATAAAATGAAGTATATGAGATTTTCTCAAATTTGTTTGAAAACACTACAATCAGCCTTCAAATTCAGTGGGGCATTAAGACCCATAAGTTATAGTCCATAAAATTAGACTGATATAGTTTAAGGCCTTAGTATAATTTTAGCCAATTTTCAGTTAGGTATAAGACTATTTTGGCCCATTTTTAGTAAATATATAATTTTTTTTATTAAAAAATACATGTAAAATCCTAATATGTGACATTTAGAAATGTCATTGTTACATATTTTTTGTAGCATTTATGAGATTATTACATTTGTACAAAGTATTGGGATATCTGTATGATTAAAAGTCCTATGATACTTGAAATGTCACTATATCATCTTTTTTAATGTCATTTATAAAATGCTACTATATTATATTAATGGCACTTTTAAATGTCACGAAGTTATTTGACTTAATAAATATAAAAAAAAATGAGTTTTAGTGATATTTTAAAAATATATATTATCAAACCATATTAATGACATTTGGAAAAATGAAACTAAAAGAAAATTAACGGTTAGATACAAAAATTTTGGTTCCAAAAAGTTAGGTAGTCAAACGATTATAATTTATAAACAATGGATTTATTTTTATTATCTTCAATGGTCAATTAAAAGTATTAGTTACCAACATTTCGTTGCTAGTTATTGTATCTATTATATTGTTTTTTTTGCATGTAAATAAATTGATTTAATTTTTGCAACTTGGTTTTTTACTATTTCGTAATCGAAGAAATAATCCTATGATAATATTGACCATAAAAATTAAAAACAAATAGAAAAATAAAGTAAATTAATATTCATCAGTAAAATAATTCAATTTACATGAACTCATCAAAATTGCACAAAATTGTGTAGAATTGAAGGCTACAAAAAAAAAAGAAAAAAGAAAAAAGATCATCTGATAAGATGGTTAATTGAATTATTGACTTTGCTTCGATAGTCTTATGGACCCATCTCATCTGCATGTCTCATCGGATTCCTAAAGAAAATAATATAGAAGTTTTCAGTTTTCTATAGAAGTAAAAAAGAAACACGGATGAGGAACTTCACTTATAGGTCACATTCCATATGTATATACTTTCCCTTTTCATCCTTCATTAATTTCGCTACCCAAATAGTCTTCTTTTTCTCTAGGAAGTAGTTGTATGAGATGAATCCATTTTGTTAAATCGAAAAACCTGACAAAATAATTCAAGAAATGTTAAAATAAAATTGTTAAAATCAAAACAAATCACTAGCTTGTAAAAAGAAATATAAAATAAAAACTTGAAGATGACCCTTAAGATTACAGTAAAGCTTGAAAAGAAAGAAGATGAAGGTTTTGAAAAGAAAATAAGATGTAATTGAGAGAGCCACACTTAATCGACGAAGATTTTGAAAAAAAAAAAAAGAAGATGTAATTGAGAGAGCTACACTTAATCCAAAGATAAGCATTTTAGTCGATGGAGTGATGAAGACACCTTTTTAGATAGATAAGAAAAATATGATATGCTGGATGAGTTAGTTTCATTTTAAATTTGTTTGAAATTTGGTGATATAGTAAATTTTAAGAAATCTAAACAAATTTAAATTTACTTGAAAATTTCAGGAATCTAGAAAAGTTTTAAATATAAATTCTTTTGTTTTACCAAATCTTAAATTTAAAATCTTAACATTCCACATTTATTAAAACACGTTTAAAATTTTGGATAATTTATAATTTTAGTTACTTAACACAATAATCTGTAATATAAATCTACCTGAAAAATCTATTATACGTACTTGAGTTCGTATAAATCGGTCCTTTCGTAATCAGTTTTTGGTTAGTTCTTTTATTTTTTTTTTCAATTTTACTTTGTTAGTATTAACTATTTATTCTTAAGATAGTCTATTAAATTCTTTAAAAAAAAAATAGTCTGTTAAATAGGATTTCACACTTATAAAGCTAATTTAGAACTTCTACGGATGTTATTTTTCTGCAACATTTCTCCAGTTTTTATATAAATACTTTTATCATTTAATTTTTTAGGAAAAATTTATTTCTTCTTAATTAAATTGGATATACTTTACTTTAACCAATCTAACCAAGAAAAAGAAAAAAAAATGATAAAAAGAGAGAACCGAATATGCAGAACCATATTCCTGTTTTCTTTTTTTTTTTTCTTTCCCATTTTTTTTATACTTTTTGATTTTTTTATTTCCTAAATTTATCAATAATTAGTGTACAAATAATTAATATTTTCAAAATGCCACTAATCTAAAATTTGGTTACATTTTTCAAATGCTACTAACTCAAAATTCAGTGGCATTTCTAAATACTATAAATTATAAGTATTAATGAAATTTGAAACATGCCACCAACAATTAATTTTAGTGACATTTTAAAAATGTTACTAAATCTAAACTTTGAAAAATATATTTAAAAATGATTATAATGTTGTTATAAATCAATGACATTTTTTAACAAATGACACTAAAGATTAGTACAGTGACATTTTTAAGGCTAATGTCACTAAACGAAAGGAGAGCTTGGATTTATTGTTGCACCAGCGTAGATATAGTGATATTATGTCTCCATAAAACCTTTTTTTTTTTCAAAAAAAGAAAAAAGAAAAAGCATGGACTCATATAGTTTCACAAGGATCATAAGTAGAGTTATTTATGGTCATGTGTAAAATAAAGCTCAATTATTCAAGCAGGTCATTAATTCATGTATTTGTTAAACCTAGCTGAGCTAAACTAAGCTCTTGTTAGCGATTCTTCCATCTCACGTACAGCTGCAGCTCCAAAGTCTTCACCACCTAAATCTCCTCAAATTTGAAATATTTCATTTCAACAATTTCATCAAAATCTGCTTCTACTTTATCTCCACATATATTTCTTTAGTTTGTTGCATATGTAGTTTTTGTATTTAAAAATCGATTTTATCTACTTCTTATTTTTAAGAACAACCATGTGTGTGTATATATATATATATATGTATGTCCGTGTAAATCAAATTGAATGTATCAAAAAGTTAATATTCAGATCAGTATATTTGTTATGGTATCAAGAGTTCTCTAACGAGTTTGATCCAAAACCTTCATTTTTTTTCCCTTCCTTACCATGGCATCTGAATCTTCTACCATTTCTGTTGTTACTGTACCGACCACTTCATCTCCTAGTCTCATCACTATCAATGCTGCCTCAATTCCGTATTAAAACTCGCAAATTTTAATTACTTTTCCTGAAAAGCTCAATTTACAACCTTGTTCTTCAGTTTGGAATCTCCTAGTCTCATCACTATCAATGTTGCCTCAATTCCGAATTAAAACTCGCAAATTTTAATTACTTTTCCTGGAAAGCTCAATTTACAACCTTGTTCTTCAGTCTGGATCTTTTCGGCTATCTCGTCGGCACATTTCCAAGCCTGCCACCGATAATGATTCTACAGCTCCAAAGTCTTCACCACCTTAATCTCCTCAAATTTGAAAGATTTGATTTCAACAATTTCATCAAAATCTACTCCTACTTTATTTACACATATATTTCTTTAATTTGTTGTATATGTAGATTTTATATTTAAAAATTAGTTTTATCTACATCTTGTTTTTAGGAATAAATACGTGTACATATATGTACATCCATGTAAATCAAATTGAATGTATCAAAAAGTTAATGTTCATGCCCATATATATTCGCCTTCAATAAATAAAAAAGAAAAGGAAAAAGATGTTTATTTTTCCCTTCGTTTGGTTTCTAATCTTAGTTAGAAAGCATAAAACTAGAAATTAATCATGATTAAAAGATTAAAGTCCAAATTTTAAATAGGACACCACATTTCTAACAGTGACCAGTGTGACAAGTACCTTTGGAGTAGTTTAAAGCTATTGGTCACTGTTTCACGTGACTTGTGGAGCAAGGTTAGAGTGGGGAAAGAGAATGCGGCATCTGGTGATAATTAGTTTAAGTAATAAAAAAATAAAAGAAACAATATCAATAATAAAATATAGAGTGGATGAGCCGATGAGGGTGAAAAAGTACAATAATAAAATATAAAGAGAGGATGAGCCGGCGAGGGTTTGGCTTTTTTATTTCCACAAAATTATTATATTCAAGAAAAGATGCACACGTGAGGCGTCGGGCGTCGCGCAGTCATGAGTTTGGGCCTTGATTCCTTGAATGATCCAAAGAAGATACGAGGAAAGCGTCAGACATGGTTTTCCATAATTTTTCTTGCTTCGCAAAACCGGGGCGTGACTGCACGCACTTTTGAGAGCGACCAGCAAATACGGTATGCATTCCCGCCAAGAGAGTATATTGGTGCTGTGATATTTAGCCCGAAAAAAAAAAAAAAAACCCCATTGCCCATTTTAAAATGTAAAATTAAAAGCAATTCTGATCTTTTAATATCCATTTATTTGGAATAGATTTAATGGCCTTAACAACAAATAAAGTTTGAAAAAGATAAATTGAGACTTGTATGGACACATCACACGCCATCATAATAAATAATTAATATGAGACTCACATAAATTCTCTTTTAGTAGAAGATTGAGATTAGTGAAATATACCACTACTCAAGAAAATAGGGAGATTATGGCTAACACAAGCTCAAGATCAGACAACTTTTAGCAGAAATTTGACTTATTTGGCAAAACAAATTATCACCGTTGACCCAAAGTAATAGCAAACAAAAAATTCAAGAAAACTACCTTCTGTTTCTGGAGTCACTTTTGTGTTGTGATTATAAAACCACTTTATCCAATTCGTACCAAAAAGAAGATGCGTGATAATCATGCATTATGATAATAATGTTGGCGATAAGATGAGTTATATTGAGTTATGATGGAAGCTGTGATGATGTGATGAAAAAATGATGGTGGAGAGATATGTGTTCTCTGGATTGACAATAAAAATAATACTTTATCATGATGATTGAAGACTTTTTTTTTTTTTTTTTTTTAAAAAAAAGTGGGGTTTAACTAATGACCACCACTTACTACAAATTAAAGGAAAATGACACACACACACTACCAAGGTTTGAACCCCTGACCCCCGCAAACACACACACACAACCCTCAAACCTTGGACCAACTGAGCTAGCCCCAGTTGGCTGATGATTGAAGACTTTAAGGAGCCTCATCGCTCAAAATCTCCCCGTGGTTGTCTAGGGTTGGAAGTTCGATGCCAATTATCCCATTGGTTATGTGTCATTATATAATGCCTATGGTGATGGAGGATCAACATGGAAAGGTAACCTTTAAAATACAATAATGTTATAAAAATTAACTAAAATTTATGATGGTATTGATACAAATAACTACATCGTGAATGATTTCTCTAAAAAATCTTTTTTTTTTTTTCAATTTCATATTCCCAAAGGAATTATTTTTACTTTCTTTTTCTTGCGGAGGAAAGAAGATTTAATATACATATAAGAAATAAAATGAATAAGTTTTTTTCAGAAAAAATAAATAAATAAATTTTGAGATAGAGCGAGTGTTAAAATTTACCTTAAATAGATACATATAGATTGTAAAATATATATTAAAAACTGACTGGAGGCCATTATCCCCATTTGACCCCCAGTCCATCCGCCATTGCGGCTATGGGGCTGAAATTTTTTATTCAAACTAAATCAAAATATTATCAGGAGGCAATTGACTTTTATATATGATAAACTAATTAAAATCGATTAGGCCGTATTTAAAGACAAAGTATTACGGAAAGTTTATAAGAACTCAAGAAGTCTTCCTCTACCTATCAACGGCAAATAAGCGAGTTAAAATAAGGAACTGTCTAAGAAGTTTCATTTTGGGAATATAAGGTCTCAGAGGATAACTGTACATGTTAGTAGTTGCATAACCAAGCATGGATGGATGGTTTCACTAACAAATAGATATTGTAAAAATCCAATTCATATGGGAGAGCATGAGAAAGAATAGAATGATTAAAATGCTTTAATCAATTATTATGACACATAACAAAAGGAAGAACCATATGGAAGTATTGAAGTGAATCCAAGCAAGGGTTGGGGCAAGAAGAGGCCATGGTCCACTACAAATGGGTTAAGTAGACAATTACCATCTTTTTCAAATGTTTAACTAAATTTACCACCACTATTAGATTCTATCACTTTTGGGAGAGAATTATTCAAAAATCTGTCAAGAATTCATCAAGAATCTATTAAGAATCTGTCAAGATTACTACTGATATCAAGAATCCATCAAGATTGTCAAGAATCTGTTAAGAATTCATCAAGAACCCATCAAGATCGCCGCTAATGTCAAGAATCCATCAAAAATCCATCAACAATCCATCAAGATCGTTAATAATCCGTCAAAAATTTATCAAGAATCTGTCAAGATCACTGCTGACGTCAAGAATCGTTCAAGAATCCATCAAGATCGTCAAGAATTCATTTTAAAAAAAGTGGTATGGTGGTAGATTTAATTAATGAGGAAAAAAAAGTAGTATACAACTAATTTATTCCTATTTGACCCTTGCAGTTTTTTTTGTTTTATATTTTTTCCCCATATTTGACCCCCTCAATTTTTTTTTCGTTGGCCCCCTAACATGTGGATCAAGATCCTCGGTTAAAAGTTGATATCCCATTTTGTGTCTAACCAGTAAAAATAGGCCACGTCATATTCATACTTTTAATTGATTTTAACAGGATTATCGTTCGTTAACCTTCTCTAGGGTTTGGCATCATTTGCGTAGTTATACTTCAGTCCTTCAAGCTTCCATCGCATCTGGTTAGCAGTGTGGAGCCGGAGACAACAAAACTGGCTAATTTTTCAAAGTTCAAAGGACCAATTGAGTAGCGGCTAAGAGATTTATTTTTTATTAATCTTGAATTTACTGAGTAGATGGTTCGTTCTTAAGGATTATCTGCAAAACCCATATTTTTGTGGTTTTATGTTAGTATAATGAGTGCTATTCTTGAAAAAGTTTTCTTCAATAAATTGATATTGAAGAGTTCTGGAACAATATGGAGAAAATGCTTTTCATCCATTTTTTTTATATTCTAAAGATATAGAGAAAACCATTTTTTAGTTCTGAGTTTTGGCCAATAAATTGTAGTTAGAGAATATTTTCAAACAGAACTTCGGTTCCTTCTATGCTTGAATATTAAAGCAGTTGTACAGTTAAAAAAAAGTAAAGCAGAGATGTTAAATACCTAAGCTATTAATGCAAACGATATTGTTAATTCTATTAAAATAATTAAAAGTGTTAGTATGGCATGGCCTATTTTTAATGGTTAGACACCAAATGGGATAGGAATTTTTGACAAGGGATCTTGATCCCTATCATGTATATTTGAATTTGTAAGTTGTAAAACCCCTTAAAAATTTTAAGGGTAAATTGGTCTTTTGACCAAAATTTTCAAAAAAAAAAAAAATCAAATTATTGAATGAATATGGACCGATTTAGGTCTAAGTGCATTTGGGGTTTAAGTGAAAAGAAAATTTAAAAATTGGGGCTAAAATATAATTATTCGAGGGCAAAATTGAAAAAAAAAACTTCAAAAGAGGGGGTCCAAGTGTAATAATTCAAAACAATGTCCTTTGTCTCTGCTGCTGACAAGTGGTAAACAATTTCAAAAATTGTCCTTAAATCCCCTCATTGTTCTTTCCTTCTTATGCGAAGCCTCCGAAAGCCAAAGCACCAGAGCTCCTTGCCGTCCAAGCCAGCTCCCGCACCGCCGGTCTCCTGCCTAGAGGCCGTGTTCGTTCGAGGAAGACAAATAAATCTGGACCAAAAATTCGGCGTCTGACGTCCCTTTCACACACCACCAGCACGTGGAGCCTTATCTCGAGCTCTCTGATCTCTTCTAACTGGTCATCATCTTCAACTCGTTGTCAGTAAGTCTTTTCAGATTTCAGCCATTTCTTAAAGTTAAAGTTGATAATTTTTCTAATTATTTTTGTAGAATAATTATTTTGGCCATAAAAATTTATAAGGCACCAATTCAATAGGTATTTTTTTTTTATCTATACATAGGTATCATTTTAATCAATGAAAATTTAGCATGCACATTTTTTTATAGTAAAAAATAAGAGAGAGAAATAGCATTAATGGTGCACATCTTTTCATACACTTCATTACAGCCATTAGATCACCATTAGATGATGATCCAACGGCTAAAAAAAATACTTACACATAGATTAAAAAAAAATACCTATTGGATTGACAACCAAATTTATACCATGTTAAAGAGGAGGTTGAGACGAGAATAAACATGAATTTGAAATGTCGAAACGGTATCCGGAAGTATATTAATTTTCAAATAGAAAAAAATGGTATTTTCCTGAGTATTTCCAAAAAGTGATATGTCTGTAACTTTCGGATTTTTAAGCCTATTTAAGGCTTAGGACCTCGAAACTGAATTCTGACTTCGAATTTGGACTCAGTGAGGTCGATGGACGAATTTTGATATAAAATATCACTATATTTTGAAGTGGCACGAAAATTTAAAAAAAAATGGCTCATGAATAGTGCCGTTTTGCGTGCCACGGTGTTGGGTCCCGTGCTGGGACCTACTTTAGACAAACTATATGTCTAACCTAGCATTTTTAGGTGTTTTGAATTCAATGGTGATCTCTGTTTCTCAATTTGAGGTTCTGGTAGAAAAGTTACGTTTTCAAATGGACTTACCGGAATCCGGAAACGGCAGTTCAAATACTCAAGTGACCAATAGGAGATTCTTCGAGCGTCATTAACTTGGTATTACTTAAATATCGAGGTAAAGATTCGATTATCTGATTTTATACTTGTTTGATTTACAATTGCATTATAATTAATTTATGAAAAATCGTGATTTACATGATGGTTTACTAAATTGTGAAAACACATTGGATTATACTGGGATTGGACTGTATGGCCTTTTATACATATTCTTTTAAATTGTGATTATGGAGTAACATAGCAATGTGCTGCCCATGTTATAATAAATCCCAGAATAATTCCAAGTAAGATTTTAAAGCATGATTTGATTATTTCCTTGATGCATGGTTATTGTGAAATATTAGATATTGTACATACTATAGGATCACACATAAGATACATCTTAGGCGTCGCAATGTTTAGTGGGCGGTCAGTGTCCCCGCCCTCGGCGAGAGCCCGTAAACTGCATGGAGTTTTTCTGATTATTCTTACTCGGTAGGTATAGGCATTCAATTACCCCTCTGGCTCAGTAGACATAGACACATAGGTGTTCCTCTGATTTTCTGGGATAGGTATCCTGGGATAGGTATCAGACAGAGAGTACTTAATACATGTAATATAAATTACTCTGATTTGTGATAAGAGGATGTGAGCTCGTGAGATAAGATGATTTATAATATGTATAATGATGTGGTTTTAATTTTAATTTTGAATATGTGAATATTCTGAATATCAATAATTTTTATAAACTTGGTTTATAAATAGATTTTGGAAAAGGTATTAACCATGCATGTTTGGTTAAATTGAATCCATTCAAAAAGGTAATTAGATTTCTAATGAGCATGTGAATGCTTACCCCATACATCTTCCACTTTCAGTTATTTGACTATTTGCGGTAGTCCTCTTGATGGCTAGACAAGTTGTGCAGCTCGTGTATGCAGTTCTATTCTTAATCCCTAGTGGGTGTTCATACTCTATTATTAGTCTTTCCTTGTTTAATTTATTAGCGAAGATTAATAAATCTATGAAGTTGGTGCATGAGGATAATTTTGTTGTTAATTTGAGAACTTGAAATTGCAAGCGATTTTATATAATTTATTTTGGACATTGAACTAAAGATTTCAGTTGAATTAAATTTACCGAAGTCTATGATTTTTCAATAAGTTTCCAAATGAGATAGCTGGAAATTTTTCTAAACTTGGATGGGAGTTTTTCTTAAGTAGTTAAAACTGATAAGAGTTTTAATGATTATGAAATTTATAATAATTTGAGGACTAAAATGACGTTAACCATAACCTGATTTCTTCTAAATTTAGTAAAATTAATATTTAATTATATTTTCACTTAAAATTACAAAAAATCACAGCTTTGGATTTCGATTGTGACATAAGTAATAAATTTTATTCCTACTTTGTCCCTATTGAGATTTTTCAGAGTTTTCTTTCCAATTTTGTCTTTACTTTTAATATGTAAACTCTAATATTTTTATTTTAACTAAAGAGTCTTTTATTTTTAACTTTTATTTTCTATTCAATTTTCAAAATAAAAATTGAGGGTAAAAAATGTAAATTGGAGAAGACTCTTCTTGTTACCAATTAGTGAAGAAAAAAATTAGATTTTTTTAATCATCAAAATTATATGACAATGAGGGTGTTATGTAGTGCTTTTAAAAGATGAAAATTGGTCGAAAACAAGAATAATGCATTTTAATATTGTTCTTTGGAAATTTTATTATTACCAAATTTTAAAAAAATTTGTGTTATTATTGTATAGGGAAAAAAAAAATTATCTTTGCCCCATTGAGTAAAAATTATGGCTTTGCCACTGAATCCAAGTATACCAAGCATACTAGGAAAGTGAACATTAAGAGATATGATCATATGGATCCATTAAGAAAAATAACAAGTTATCCAACAATTATTAAATGATTTGGAGTTCAAAACTAAGCAAAAGAAAAGAGAAATGAATTGGAGTGTCATTACAAATCTTCCATTTTTCATGTTTTGATCAGTTAAGTTCAGTGGTACCAATGCTGTGCATGTGGCGTGGTGGTGTGAATGGTCGGCAAGTACTGTTTGACGATTACATGATAGTCTAAACAATGTATCATTGGTCTTTGAAAAAGAAAAGGAAAAATTTAAAAATAAAAAAGAAAAAAAAAAAAATTGACCGAGGATGTTTCCTCGTGCCGCGCGGACGAAATGGTGCCTTTATCGTATGCATTTCCTTCTTTCTCCCTCTCTAAAACCCCACAAGCAAGCAACACTACATCTCTCTCTCTCTCTCAAAGCCACCAATATAAAAACTCACATCTCTCTCTCCTAAAGAGCAAAACCCACCAAAAGCAAAAGCAAGCAAAGCCCACATATCCATTTGTCTACATCTATCATCTTACTGTTATTTAAGCAACCCCAAGAGGAGAACGGCTTAGTACTGGGAGCTCCCAAAAACAGAGGTCCAAAGAGAGACATGGCACTTAGGAAAATCTCTGATATCGAAACCATTACAAAAATGAATCCAAACCCAGATGAGAAAGAGGTCTGGCCCAAGACAGCGCTGCAAAAGGAGATCAAACCAGACCCAGTTGAGAATATGAAGAAGAAGAATAACAAAGAGTTCAAACCCAAAACAGGTGGTGTTTTTCCGGCAAAGAAGAGGTCAGTGAAAAAAATGATGTTCGATTATATAGTGGAGAGATGCTCTGTTTTCCTCCATGGCGGATCTTCTTCGGCCAAACCCAACAAAACCCACAAGGGAAACTAATAGATGAGTTAGAATCATCCATCCACTTCATCTCTCGATGACTTACACACACACACACACACACACACACACACACACATATCCCCATGCCCAAACATTTTCCTCTTACACACACACACACACACACACATCCTCATGCCCAAACATTTTCCTCTTACACACACACATATCCCCATGCCCAAACATTTTCCTCTTTCGTTAAGATCTCGTATGGCGTTATTCAAGTCTATTCTGGATTCTAGTGTGATCTTTTTAAGCGTGAATCTTGGCATTTCATGGTGTTGTAATGTAATTCCTCGGTTTCAATGAAATAAATGGTGTTTGATTATGAAGCTTGCTCTCAATATGAAGTGTATATGCATATTTCTTTGTGTTCTTTCTTAGCAATCTGTAATTTGCTTATTTGGGTTGACAGAGTGCTCTGATTCCCCTGTCTTTACGAAATGGCCTAAAATTCTCTTGCTTTCAAGTTGGGTTTTTTCATGGTTATTCTGAACGTGACTTCAAAAACAGCAATACATAAAGCCCGCACTTTCTGGAAGACACAATTATGCACCTCTAACGCCTGAGTTCCATGTTTACAGTTCCGAGCAGTTTTTATGAAGCCATGAGCTTACGAAAACCAACTCAATTGAACAACATCTGCATTTCTAGGATGATTAAAGAGTTTAGATCAGTTAAATAGTTGATGATTACTAACTCAGAAGAGAATCTCACGCACGGAAGTTGGAAAGTGACAAAAACTGAAACCGACATCTCTCTCTCTCTCTCTCTCTCTCTCTCTCTCTCTCTCTCTCTCTCTAGTTTATATATAAATATAAAATATATTTGAGCATTGAGCCCACAAGTTGCTATCTTTCTAGTTTCTTTCGTAGTCAAAAGATTCGATAGGCTGATTTAAGGAAAATAATATCATTTTCACTTAGTTCAGGTATTGGCAATGGTATACTCTGCAGTCTGATATCGAAAATGGCCAAGTTTGAAGGAATGTATAGGCTGATTTAAGGAAAATAATACCATTTTCACTTGGTTCAGGTATTGGCAATACTATACTCTGCAGTCTGATATCGAAAATGGCCAAGTTTGAAGGAATGTTCATTTATCAATAGATCAAACCTCCTAAAACAGGCATAACCCTATTTGTTTTGCTAGTGTTTGGGTTTCTTCGCTTTTTGACAACTTTTCATGGGTTTTTTTGCCCCTTTTTTTCCCCCAAATGGTGACTACGGATCATCTTTCACTCTCATTCAGTATCAATTATTCAATCCTGACCACAAATATACCCATCAATGCCACTTGACTATGATAAGAATTAAATTGTCTAAATCCAATGTACCATTAGAAGGAAGAGTTTGGGGTATGCGGAACTTGACAATAATTATGGAGGAATCCCTTGTTCCCAAGATGGATAAATTAACAAATCTCAGTGCGTTAGTATCTCTCGTTTGATCTTGTACAGCAATAGCATAATCAATTGGGCCAATCTCCTGTCCTTCTATGAACTTTGCAGTAAGTCGTCAATTGGTTTGCTATTTCTTTATGAAACAGTCTTCAGGTCAACATAAACGGGCAAAAAATGAAAAAACCTAAACTACAATAGTGGGCACCCGGTAACCCACGCGGTGGGTTTGTCATAATTGTTAAAGGGACCACATAAGTGCACTGGATTATTTACCCTTTGCTGAAAAAGCCTTAAAACACAGCCGAACGGAGTTTTTCTAATAAGGCAACTAATAAGGCAAGTTAATTTAGTAATGATACGATTTTAGGTGTTGTAAATTTAATACAAAGTAATGCGAAAAATAAGCTGTTACTTTTCAAAAGATTCATAAAATGCAATCTCATAAATAGGTGTAGGAAACGACCATTTTGTACACAAGAAAAAAAAAAAAGAAAAAAAGAAAAAGAATGTTTTGCTGTTGACCAGAGGCAATCAAAAAGAGATACCATGTGGCGGTTTTTTTTTTTTTTAAATTAGGATTTAATTTATGACCTCCACTTATTACAAATTAAAGAAAAATACCTACTATTATCTAATTTTCACCCCACTCCACTCTATTAGAATAATAGGTTTTCATGCCTATTTCGATGTGACTTAAAACTAGGACCGAAATCCCAAATAATGATTACTCTATCACTTGAGCCAACCCACTTCGTCACGATGTCGCGGTTGTGACCCAGCAATTGATGACCAACAGAATTCTGTTATTGGTCGTTTTCTGATTACAACTGACAAGACAAGAGATGGTCTTTTTAAATATATATAAAAAAAGAAAAAACTGTGTTCATGATCACCTAATAAAAGAGAAGTGTTCTTTTCAGAATGAATTCCTCCAACTTTTTCTTTTCTTTTTTCCTTTTTTTTTTTTGGTACCGAATTAACGATATATTATCAGAGATATTTGGTCATAAATTAAAACGATAAAAAAAAAAACAGCTATTTTCAAGGGCCCCTTTTTTTTGTTTGTTTTAAATCACACATTTTTGAACATTACTAGTTACCCCAATTGCAATATTTATAGCCCTCACATGTCGTCCAGGTAATTATAAACATTTAACTTAACAACTTTGTTACCTTTTATGGTAAAAAGACTGACCCTAAGAAGTAAGAAGGGTGCAATAGTAAAAGCGTAAAACAACAACATTTTTTTGTCATGTTGAATGATTATTATTAAAAAAAAAATGATAGTATCAATTTTATACCTTGTATTTTGACACTTTGTTCAATTTATATCTTGTGTTTTGGTTATTATCAATATTGAATATTAGATTTAAAATTTATTAAAAATTTATACCCTTATACCAATTTAGAGTAATAAATTTACCTATATGATTTAATAAACTTATTTTCAGATCAGTTTTTATATAATTTATTTTTAATTTTTTAAGAGACATCATGTTAAATTAACTACTCTAAATTAGTGTCAGGGTATAAATTTTTAACAAATTATAAATTTAAGGGTCAATGGTGATAATAACCAAAATACAAGATATAATTTGAATAAAGTATCAAAATACAAGTATAAAAATGATAATATCCCTTATAAAAATTAAAAATATGTACTATTTTCTCTTTTCACATATACACTATGTTCTAGTCACCCTGTGTCTATATTGAAAGGTGAAAGGACTGATTATTCCTAAGCACTTAATATAAATATGGGATCTGTCATAAACCGCCCTTTTTCTGCTATAACAAAGGTAAAATCCTTTAATTTTTTTTGGGTCTTATAGCAAAATGACCGAATTTTGGTCCAATTTAAGTAAATATCCGTTTTTCAAATGTTATAGTAAAATGTCTTGTTTATATGTTTATATACAAAATGTAAAATATCATATACTATGCATAAAAAATTTATATACTCAGTACATTAACTGAAATTGGTAGATATACTATATTTACATCTACCAAGTGTAAACATATATATACTTGGACATTTAGCTATAAAATTTAAAAGACGGATATTTACTTAATCAAATTTAAAGTATTGGTCATCCACCTAAATTTCTTTTTTTTTTCCACCGAAAAAGAAGCCTTTTTCATTTCAAAAAACGAGGACATTTTCCAATTAAAGTCCTTTTCTTTATGACAAAAAAGTTATAGGAGTAAATTTATCTTCAAACTTCCTTAATATAGAGAGAAAAAAAATATCTATGGACCTGTTTGTTTCACCATTCCATTTTATTTAAATGAAAAATTCATTGGAACATGTGTTTGTTTTAATAATTCTAGTTTTTATGGTCTTTAGGAATGAGTATTTGTTTCAACAATTCAATTTTTCTATTCAAATGGTCCATCGGTCACATTAACTATTTGAATGGGTTTTTGTGTCTTGAAATCAGAATGGAGCTTAGGAAGTATTTTTGAATAGTCCATTCTAATGTCTTCCATTATAATTACACTTTATTCCACTTTATTTCAATTTAAATGTCTCACATTCTAACCAAACGGGCCTATATATATAGAGGGGTTTCTAGGGTACAGTATAGAGAAATCAA
>JXTC01000321.1:102303-172774 GCA_002914845.1 Trema orientale | reverse complement strand
AAATAAAGAGAGATAGCAAGAAAAAATAAAATGGATAGATTATTGATTTCCAATTTTCCACTATTCCACTTTCAGCACAAGAAAGGAAGGTAAATGAAAATTAAAAATATTCAAAAATAGAAATCAAAACCAAAAAGCAATAAGCCACAAGACTACCTACTAGGTTTGTGGTATTATAACCACCAGTGGTGGTGGCATAATGGTCAAGGATGCCTATCTCTCTCTCCTCCAAGCATCGCACCAGAGTTCTAATATATATAAAAACTGGTATCATTCAGCCTTTTTCGATTAACTCGACCATTTTGCAAAATTGATTTATAAATTCGGCCATTCCTAATAAAGTTTGAAAAATACTTGAACCCAAAATTCGGTTATTCGTCTAAGGAGCCCATACATAATTCGCTTCCATTATTGGATTGGGTGTGGAGTGGGCTGGACTGAAGTGAGTAATGGGTTCGAACCAGCTAAGTAGTCTTGTTGTTTTGTGGAAAATGACATAGGCTACAACTTTTTAACAATTTATTCCAAAAATACGACCCAGCCCAATATACTTTATTTTGTACGAATTTTTTTTCTAAAATTGGATAGTTTTTGAGCTTCATCTTCCTTTCTCATTTTGCACTATTTAATCACCGACTTACAAGTAAAATAAGGGTCTAGTGGGTGATTTCCAGATTTTCGTTTTTATTTTTCAAAGTCATTTAACCATTTTAGTTTTTAAGTCCTTTTTTTTTTTTTTTTACTGATTCGTGATTTTCTTCTTCTTCTTCTTTACTACATCTATCGTGATTCTTCTTTTTAGTTTCAGCTATGGTCTTAACTCGGGCATAATCGGCATCTCTAGTTTCCTAATCAAAGGAGGTTTTGCGATCGAAGGGAAATGTAGCTCCTCCAAAGTCATTGCAATCTGTTTGAGAAAAAAGACGAAGTTTCTGAGTCAAAAGTTGCTCCAAGTTGGAGATAAGAAGAAGAAACTTACTTTGAAGGACCCTGGAACTTTTGTTAAAAGTCGTCAAGTTAAAGCTCGAGCTAATAGGCAAAAATCAATGTTTTATAGTTTGCGAGGTAAGATATTACACAAGGAAACATTTTAGTTTCTAGCATTCTATGAAAAGAAAACTATAATAGTTTCTATAAAACTTTCATTATTTCCTATGATTTGAAAAAGAAACCACAATGGTTTCTAGGAAAATTTTTGTGGTTTTCTATGATTTACTTAGCTATAGAGCATTCTATAAAATAAAAACCACAATGGTTTCTAAGAAACTTTCTTGGTTTCCTACGATTTACTTATCTACAGAGCATTCTGCTAAAGGAAACTATAATGATTCTTATAGTTTCCTATTATTTACTTAGGTACATGTTATTTTACAAAAAACAAAACCATGATGGCTTCTAAGAAACCTTCGTGGTTTCGTTTGATTTATATAGCTACAGGACTTTCTACAAAAAGGAAATCACAATGGTTTTCAGGAAATATTCGTGGTTTCCTATGATTTACTTATGTACAGGATATTCTGCTAAAAAAAACTCAACTGGTTTCCAGGAAACCTTTGTGGTTTTCTGTGATTTACTTATGTACAGAACATTCCGCTAATAGGAAACGAAATTGGTTTCCAGGAAACCTTTGTGGTTTCCTGTGAAAAAAAAGAAAAAGAAGAAGGCTTATTTACTAAAATGCCACTGTGTTTTCTAGCTCCCAAAGTATTTAGAAAAGTGCCCTCAAAAGGTCTTATGGAATTCTTATTATTTTTGAAATGTCGTAAATTTGGTAATATTTTTTGAAAAATAGGTATAAGTGTCTAAAACCTTTGTTTCATTTGAATCTATACTTAGTACTTATGTGGTATACAATATGAAATGCATACTAATTTTTAGGTATATTTTAATTCATGAAATGAATATCATGATATACATTTCATATGTAACATATTTGTTGTAGATATTTCAAAAAAATAAGGGTAAAAAAAGGTTATGAATAAAATAAAACTAAAAGATGGGTATTTAGGTAAAAATGCTTTAAAAACTGGTATATATATGTATTTTTTCTATTTTATTTCTTTAAATTTTGAATTGTAATATTTAACTGCTAAATTAGTGTAAATTAATTCTAGTGAAACCACTACCTTTTCTTAATTTTTAAAAACAATTGCTCTTAAAATGTTGAAGACAACTGTAATGCTTAGTCTTGCATGCTAATAGAGGTGGACATCACATGTTTAAATTTGTATATGAATCCTACATTTTTATCAGTTGTGGTGCCAGCACCATATGTGATCTTTGGCTCAATTGTAATTAATTATGTAAAAGATCCGCAGTTTTAATTTAGGCCTTTTAGCTACTTTATTGTTAGTATTATATTTTTATTAAAACAAAAGTTAGAAAATGACTTGGATGGATGGACAGAATTACGTTTCAATGAGCATTAGTATTTTAGATTTATATCAATCACCTTAGTCCTACATAATATTGCCACTAGTAAGGATTGCGCAAGGTGTGGTTTGCAGGCACTCTGCATCGAGTGATTTGAGCTTGCCGGCTTGGATGACGCCCTTGAGAATTTCAATTATGAACTTAGATTTTATTTTTTCTTTAGGTGTAAATTAAAGGAAGAAACAGAAATAAGTGGCTTAACTTAATTTCAAAAATATTACTTCCTTTAATTAAGTGTTCACACTATCATTTTTAAAGTTCTTTTTATCATTTTCTTCTACATTTTTCCTCTTCTTTTGGCAAAGTTAAAAAATCGCTTCAACTTTGAGCACTTGAAGTCTATTTTTTAGGCATTATTGCATTTTTCTTTTAGCAAACTTTTCGCTTTAAAATCATTTAATCAGTACGATTTTGACGTGTATTTCCTCTTCATATTTAATTTTATTTGGCGTGCTAAGCTTAGAAATTAGAACGGGTCAAAGAATTAGGAGTCTTTTGGTGGAAGTTGCAATTAAAGCTTTTGGTGGAAGTTGCAGTTGGCTTACACTAACCAATACATGAACGACACGTCCATATAATCATTGAAGATTCCTCACACTAGCGGTTAGGTTGAACACTAGTAAAGACTAAAGAGTGAAGTCCCAAGACCAACAGCGAATTTGTTTTCACTTAATATAAAATAAAATAAAACAAATCATCACTAATTTGTAGAAAATAATAATATTTTTAAAAATATTGTAAAAGAAGAGAAAATTAATTCGTTTGTCTCAGGGCTAATTAGATTAGAGTATTCATCCCGGAGACAAATAAATAGAAATATATAAACAATGATGTAATGATTCTACATAATTAATCGATCAAATACTCTTTAAAAACCTAGAAGCCCACATTTTTTTCTCTCGATTTCATTGGATTTTTTTTATATAAAAATCGAACTGTGTTTTTGCTGAAAGGTTACCCCAATCCACACTGGACCACTCAGGAAGTATCCATGAAAGTACTGTACTACTTTCAGGATATCCAAATTTGTCAAACTCCATTTCGAGGTAATGATGGCTTAAAAGTTTATTAGCAAATGAAGAAAGACATGCACATTAAATAATAAACAAAATAACTATTCGTTGATATTCACTTCCAAATACTCATGGATAAATTAATAAAATTTTTCTTTCATTTAATTTGACGAGAGTTAAGAAAATTGGAGAAGAAATAAAACTATCAACATCTCTTCTGTTAACGATAGAAACAAAAATAATCCGTTCATCAAGAAAAGTAAATACAAAGGGAAAAAAAGGGGAAAAAAAAAAAAGAAGTGACTTAAATGAATTGGTGGTTTAGAGGGGGAAAAGTAGATCAATGTAGCTTTGGTCCTGCTAATTAAAATGAAAAAGATAAAATATATACATAAATTTTTTTTAAGTTGGCTAGTTAATGTTGACCAAGTTATATCCAATGTGCATGAGAAGTAGAGGAAGAGCAATGGACACAACCATCCAAAAAGCATAAAATTAAATCAAAGAGAACAATATTATTAAAAGAATTAAGGACAGAAAAAAAAAAAACATCTATATATACAAATACACACCACTTATATCTCCATAAGGCCAAAACAACACAGACCAGAGGCACCCATATTTACACCCACGTCCACAAAGGCAAGAGTAGAAAGCAATTCATGCTAAAACAGAAGAAGATAAAATGGCGCCGAAGTTAGACCAAGTAGGATCTGTGGTCCGGTTCACGACCGAACCGAGCCGGTTCAAGCCGAAACCGGGGAACATATTTCCAAAGAAGAGGAGGTTGGTGAAGAGCATGATACTTGATTCCATATTCCAATTCTTGTGTTCTTTCTCCGCATCCGGAGCTCAGAAGGATAAAGATGACTGCTCCAATAAGATGGCTCCTTTTCCCAAAAGCCCACATGAATAAGAGTCACATATATTCATACCCTCAGAAGCATGGTATAATAAATTGGTAATGTAATTGAGGATTCGAGACCGATCCTCTTTACTTTAATTTTTCGTATGAAACTTTTATATGAGGAGTGATGATAGGTCATGACATGCACAAGTATATGCAATGAGGACTGTTCATTAGTGTAGGGCCTACGGTAGAATCCACGTGGGTCCACGCCAATAAATGATAAACGCACTGTTCTAGCTAGTATTCTATAGCAATAATCTGTTTGGCGTCGTAGATCCATTTTTTTATGGTCTTATCATTATGCTTTTGTGCTCTCTTATAGTACTACTTGTAATTAGGATCTGTTGCTAAAAGCTATATTATATTGGAGTCATTTTGCTTTTAAATCATTAGTGGCTGCTAACAGTAATGGTACTCTTTTGGGATTCTCCAATCTTCGTGCATTTTCCGCGGATTTTACCAATTGGGTTAATCAAATATTCAAATTGGCAGCGCTTTATATATGATAATGAGAATTTTTATTTCGTTATTCAAATGAAACAAACGCACGATTCTTTTCCATAAAACTGCATACGAGCTGAACAATAATTAGACACACAAAACGATCGAGCCTTGTTCCTGTTCATGCCTAAAAGCATTGGGCCCCAATTCCGGCCCATATATCGTTAAGGCTACTGAATCTTGATTTAGATATAGTGAGATTCCATGCGAGGGCTTTTGATCGCTTCAGTGAGGAGCAGAGTGGGGTCTCCGGCCGCTCGATGGCTTCAATGTACCGTGGGAAATTTTTACTGGTTTCCGCAGTCGCTACTAGGTAATAATAATGTAATCATCATCCCCAACCTCCTTTTTTTTTTTTTTTGAGACGTGATTTGATCAGATTTTTTCAGCTTTTTCTTATTTAATTATTTTTCGGATATATTTTTCTGCTATTTCTAGTTATTATGAATTTTTCGAATAAATGAGTACAAAATGAAATTAAAAAAGAATAGCGAATTATAAAAAATAAAAATAAATATAAAAAAGAGAGAGAATATTAGTAATTGAGTCATTGGTGAAGGTGTCAATTTAGTCATGCTTATGTCAGCTTAGGCCTTAGGGCACTCTTTCCTTCATTTTTAAACAATGAAGAGGAAATAGGCTTCTCCATTTCAATTACTTTCATTCATCACGTGCCAAAAATAATTATAGTGGTAGTTTTTTTTGCCGCGTTTAATATAAGATTCAGATACTATTTTGAAGTTTTGGAAACTGTTTTATCTAAAGAATTGTTAATATAAAACAATTTCTTGTTTAGAAAAATATGATCTGAATCATATACTAAACGTGTTCAAATTTTACAAATCAAAACCAATTTACTTAATTATTATTATTATTATTTTGCACGTTTGGTATAGGATTTAGATGCTAATTTGAAAATTTAGAAATTGTTTATATAACATATTATTAAGATAAAACAATTTCTAGATTTAAAGATCTGAATCCTATACTAAACATACGCAAATTTCATTAACCAAATTAGCATGTTTAGTTGATTCTCTCTTCTTATTAAGATTGGACGATCATAAAATAATAAATCTATATAATTTCAAAAATAATAAACCTATACATATGCTATATAATATATATATATATATAGCCATATTCGGTATCCGACGCTTAAAGTCTAAAATTTTTACAACGAATATGAGCCACTATAAAATAGAGTGCTACAAGATCACCAAAGCTTAATATGAAATTATGAATAATTGCCGACCATTTTTCAATTCTTTACTTTTAAAAGGAAACAAAAAATATATGGAAAAGAATAATACCATAAAAACGAATGTGGAAAGAACACAAACTTCAAATTGGACGAATGAGATTACCTTCCGTGTTGTATCTTTTTTCTTTCCTTTTTAATTTGTTGAAAGATTATGT
This sequence comes from Trema orientale, assembly GCA_002914845.1. Lineage (NCBI taxonomy): Eukaryota > Viridiplantae > Streptophyta > Magnoliopsida > Rosales > Cannabaceae > Trema > Trema orientale. Next base: position 166,498 of record JXTC01000321.1, on the reverse strand, counting down.
TTGCTGGGGTTTATTCAGTTAATACTTTTCCCCTTCCCCTTTTTCCCACGTGACCACGTCATTGGATGGGCCATGTGGCCCATATCTGATTTCCTCTCCATTGCTTTGTCTCTTCTATCTCCAAGCCCTATACCCACTAGCTTAGTTAGAATGAAGTTGAAATAATAAAATAGTGACGATTAATTTAATTAGTTTATTATAATTATATATGTAAAAATTATTTAAGGCGCGATTAGTATAAAATTTGAATCTTATTCTTCAAATTTAAAAATAATTTTTATATAGAAAATTGAAAAAATAAAATATTTATTTTTCTAACTTTCTATACAAAAGTTGTTTTTAAATTTAAAAAGTAAGATTCAAATAATGTATCAAACATGTCTTTAGTGATTCTTAGTGGGATGAGTCACAGTCTCTGGGACTTGTTAGTTAGATATTGAAATGAATTTATGAGTATCTTACTTTTGTTCATGTCCGTTTTCCCTTTTTTTCTCTTTTATTTTTTTTTAGGATTTGTACATTTGTGTTAATGGGCGTCTGGGCGAGGAAAAATAGTGCCCCAAATATTTATAATATTATCATCGAGACTTTCATTGTTACATACGAATCTTATAGTATATTATTGTTACCTATGCTTGCCGATAATGAACGCTGTCAACATCCATTTTATTGCACACACATATATTAAAAGATATATTTATATCATAGTTAATCAAGAAATCATAGAATTTCAAGTGATCAATCAGGTTTTATCCTTGCTTTTTCAATTACTTCTTTGGGTGTTCTGTTACCGTACTATATTGGGTAGCTTTTCAAAACCTACCCAAAATACAAACCATCTTTATAATTCACTTTATTTACTGTTTATATATGGTCACTTTAATAAAACATAAATATTTAATTAACTTCAATGGAAATTTCAAGTGGGGTGTGGTTGAAATGTCTTAAGAACTTGCATTAAAAATTAAGCTTGTTCATGATGTCCAGCAATATGTGAATAATTATTATTAGAGTGTATTCCAGTATTGATTGGGCCCAGTATTCTAATTATTTAAATATTCCAGTCGCAATCCTTTACATTTATTAAGATTCTCAGTCGGTATGATGTTAAGAAACCAGATTACTTTTTCCTTTTGTCATGGAAATTTCATTTCTCAAACTAGAGGTTTGTGAAAAACCACTTCCCATTACATTATTCTTCTAAAGTGGACGTAGGTCTGAACTATATAAGAAAAAATCACATAGATATATAGGATAAGTTTTACGCATATATAACAAAACATACCCCGAAAAAAAAAAAAAGAAAAAAAACAAAACAAAACATACCCTACTTCGAACTAGACCATGTAAATAACATACCCTACTTTGAACTAGACCATGTAAATTTTTATTCTTCTTTTTTTTTTTTTTCGAATGCAATTAGACCATGTATATTAAATTGCAAGAACAGCACGTATTTCCAACCACCTTAATCTATACTACTATTAATCCCTGATACTTTCGGAGACAAATATTGTGATCATCAGAGTAAATTCCTTGATTTAAAAAAATGAAAAGCTTATACTGTTTATTACGGATTTCTTAGTTTACCATTTTGGATAATAAGAACACTTGATACGATTTTGTTGTTTTTCGATCGGCTTTTGAATTTGGGACTTTGGCTAAATAAACCCTGGTTTTGTTGATATTTGGAATCTTGGATTATTGCCTTTTATGTAAAATAAATTATTTTGATCCTGATAGAGAAAACAAATTTGGACCAAGTGAAGTGGTGAAGTTATGTATGAGAATTAGTTGTAACAGTTTTGAGACCTTTATGGATTAATTTTGAGCACAAGTTCAATTAATAAAATTTTCAATATTCTCGTATCATTATAGTAAATTAAGGACGAAACTGATTAATTATGGCACACAAAAGCAAGTCAATTTCTTTTTTTTTTTTTAAAAAAAAATTTAATTAATAACCATCACTTATTATAAATTTAAAAGAAAATAACACACACATTATCAAGTTTTGAACTCTTAACTCTCAAACACACGTAAGCCTTGGATCGAACAAAAAGCAAGTCAACTTTTTTTTTTTTAAAAAAAATGGGGCTTAACTAATGACCACCACTTACTACAAATTAAAGGAAAATGACACACACACACACTATCAAGATTTGAACCCCTGACCCCCCAAACTCACACACACAACCCTCAAACCTTGGACCAACTGAGCTAGCCCCAGTTGGCCAAAAGCAAGTCAACTTAAGCATCGGTTTAGCAAAGTTTGAGTTGGATAGCGTTTTATTGTTTTCCTTATAATAAATTAATGAATGAAGTTCTAAACGTACATGTTACATTGTTAGGCATGATGAACCTATTATTTTGTACAAGCGCCATCAATTCGGCTATTTAAGAGAGAGAACTAAGTTGGGCACTTCAGCTAGACCAAGCTCGCCCATGTTCACCTTTTTTTTTTAATAAAAAATAAAGAATAACGAATAAACAAAAAGAAGTTAAAATCAAATCTCTGATTTTGATTTTAGTTCGAAGCTTATTTTAAAAAATTAAAATGAGGAAAAAGTTGAAAGTCCAATAGTACACAGACACATCACATATCGATCTGCCTCTGTCACTTTCCCCTCACTTGTGGTGCGAGATTAACCAGGGAGAATGCGCCACTTGGCGAGTTAGTTACAGACTAAATATATTTTAGAAAAAGTATCAAAATTATGAAGAGAGAAGATAACATTAGTGTTACCCACGAGTTTCTTTTCTTTTTAATGAACAAAAGAAAAAAAATAATATTAAGATGCACACGAATCAAAAACGCTGAATGATCCGAAGAAATCTATTGTGCCGTTTGTTTCAACCATTTCATTCTATTGGAATAGAAAATTCATTTGAATGTGTGTTTGTTTTAACAATTCAGTTTTTCCATTCAAATTGTCCATCTAAAAAGTTAACCATTGAAATGATTTTTTTGTGTCTTGAATGAGAATGGAAGGGGAGAGGTGTTCTTGAATGGTCCATTCCAATGCTCTTATTCTAATTACAACACATTTCACTATTTTTTACATTCAAATGTCTTCCATTCTAATTATAACACATTCTATAATTTCTATTTAAATATACACATTCAAATAGGCGAACCAAACGGGTCTATTACTTTTTTTTTTTTTTTCCTTCTTTGACGAAGAAGAAATCTATTACTAGATTCAGTATAACAGATTTTCTTCTATGTTTTTTCTGGATTCACAAACACCGGAGCGTGATGTCACGCGCTTTTTACAAGACCCACCAACGTAGCAACTACCAAACGCTGGAAGGGATTCAAGAAGAGTGTGTTTTATACTTGTCTACACTATAATATTGCCATTATTCAGGAAGGACAAAAAAAAACGGTTCAAGCTAAATCTCTTGATTATAACGTTTTTTTTTTTCGAAAGAAATTTGTTGATTATAACCTTATTTTCTCTTGTTATGGAATGTTTAGAGTTTGAATTTCGAAATAAATAAATAAAAAAGAAACTTAAAAAAAGTGAAAAAAAATAGTTTTTCTTTTAGATTGTATTATGAAATTATAATTTAATTAGGATTTGAACCCTCTTTTCTCACACCCTTATACACACCTCTAAGATTTTTAAACTAATTGAGATAGCCTTAATTGTTAGGGCGCGTCTACAGTAGGGGCGTCATTACGTAGGGCCCTGTCTATACACTGTTGGATGAGAATCTGTGTATAAATAGATTCCTCACAGATTCTCGTTATTCTCCACAGATTCTCATCCAACGGTGTATAAAGGGTGGCCCTACGTAGGGGCGCCCCTACTGTAGCCCTCCCCTAATTGTTAAGGAAATAGATACTATCTCGTCTAAAACATAAAATCTTGGACATAAGTAAAACATTTGAAGAAAAAAATGAGAAGATAATTATCCAGAAAAAAAAAGAGTTTGACAAAAAGGGATGGAAAGCATGGATAACATAAGCTTCAGTCGGAGAGGTATTTTATTCTGGCAATGGCATGATATGGGATAACAAAAGTAGCAAACTATGACTAAGAACATTTCTTTAAATTAAAAATAAAAGAAAAAGAAAAAGAAAACTCGTTCATGGGGCCACTCGCAATTAATATTATAATTACGGGCAATGCCTGTTCGCCGTACATGCAAAATTATCATAGTAATGTATGACGATTGTAAGATGAGTTATAGGGTTATGATGGCAACTATGATGATGATGATGATGATGATACGTTCTTAGGATGATGTGGATGACAATGTCACTATTCTTTATAACATGAACATTACTAAATTTTGGGCAGAAAAATCTTTTTTATTTTGAATAATTAAGAAAACAAGGTTGCTTTTCAAGTACACTTGAACTCTATTACAGCGAAACATTGTTTAGAAATTGAAGTCGCGTTTGGTCAGAAATACATATATATATATATATATATATATTAATTTTTAATACTATATTATCATAATGGAACATTCTCACCATGGTTGAATAGTGAAGAGCCTCATGAACCATGGCAAAAATATCCCTGTGGGCCTGTGCCGTTGCAAATTGACGCCACATGGTGGGGACAGTGAATAATAAGAGGAGAAAAAGGACAATTATTGGGGATGAGTTTCTAAATTTGTTTTTTTTTTTTTTTTTTTTTTTTGAAATCGATTTGCTTGTAAATTGATTTAACTAAATAAGGATATCGATCGGCTTATTGTGACGTAATAGACGCATGTGTCTATGTTAAATTAATAATCAATTAACCGTATCAAATGATAAAGGTGTCTTTTCTTTTTTTTTTTCAGTACTCAAAAATCACTCCTTTTCAGAATAATTTGTCAATTAACCCTATCAAATGACCAAGTATTCTTCCTTTCAAAAAAAAAAAAAAATGACCAAGTATTCTGAAAAGCTTTTAAGTACTCAAAAACCATTCCTTTGCCTCTCAACTCCAAATAAGTGGTTCCAAGTAAGTACTGTATATGAAGCTTCACTTTTAAATGATAGGCTTTTCAGGGGTAATTGTCAATGTTATTAGTGGCATAACCCATGGATGCTTGCCCGATTTATCAAGTTTGAAATAACTAAATAAAATCCAATTTGAGAAAGTATGGCATAATAACAATGCTTAATCAATTGTAGGAACACATGTTAATTACGATATTGTGACAGAAGAAAATATGCAAGACATTATATACCATGAAATATATATAACAAGTGGAGTTTCAATATTTACATTCTCCATTTTTCATGAAGTGGTACCCACGCATGAATAATTTGTATGTACCGCTTAATTGAGATTAAATTTTCTAATGAATAATGCTACGAAGCACTATAAAGTGTCAAACAACACATGATATATCAGTTTTTCATTAGAAAATGAAATTAATATATTGAGTTCCTTATTTGGTCCTAAAGTGTCATTCTATTTTCTAGCCAAAATTTGATACTTTTGTAGTGCTTGGTATTTTAAGTATCTTATAGTATTACTCTCTTCGAATAAGGGAGGAAAAAAATTCTTTTTGACCAACAAGAAGTTTCCTGTTTCCGTGTGCCACATGGCTTGCTGTCTTGTGCCGTAAACTTCACTTTCTATGCATTTTATATATATGTGCATATATAAAAGGGATAATATCATTTATGTATCCTGTATTTTGACTTTTTATAAAATTTAACCCTCCATTTTGGATATTATCAACATTCACCCTCTAACTTCAAAATAGTAACAAATTCATACCGTCCTGCAGTTATAAACCAATTTTGACTGTACGAAACTTTATAATTCCATAAATACCCTTTGAAAAATTTAATATACTAATTGAAAAATACAAAAGAAATCTTAAAATAAAAAATAAAATAAAATTTTCAACAAAAAGAAAAAAATACGATAATTTGAACATTCAAATAAAAACAAACAAAAAAAAGTAATGACAGTACATATATATGAACAACAAATATCGTGCATTCGAGTACAAACCTCTCACTCTACCTCTGAATTACTACACAACTCATGCTATAGCAGAAGAGTTGTAAAAAAAAGGGAAAAAAAGAAGAGAGAATTGAAGTTGTATAAGGTCGACAAATTTGAAATCAAATTCAGAAATATGTACGGAGACGAGGCTGAAAATCAGAAAAAGAGTACAAAGTTGCTAATTCGCATAAGAAGACTAATCTGTATTCTATATGGGTTTACTAAGTATACATTATTGTTAAGCAAAAAAACTTTCAAAAAGTTGTAACAAAGGAAAATAAAATCAAATCAGTTATGAAAAGGGTCTAAATTAGAAGAAAAAAAACCATATATAAGCTCTAAAATCTATATATAATAGCTTTTGGGAAGAAAAAGATAGAAATTTGAAAAGGGTGCTGAGAAATTTGAAAAGAGACAGATCACTGCCAACAATATTTGTGGAAAAAAAAAAGAAAAAGAAAAAGAAAGAACAAACAGAGGAGAAAAAGACCTATCCCTGTTCAAATGGGTAAAGTTATAGCAGTGGTAAAGTCGTAAAGTTGCTGCAATTTTACCCCTTTATTATCACAAGTCCCCCAAATCTAACCCATCTTTCCCTTAAAAGGAAAGAAAAAAAAAAGCCATTTCACAGAACTCACATTTTATTTTCTTCAATCAGAGTCCAATAGAAACCCATATGAAAATTTTCCAAGAAAATTCATTTGAAACTAGTTTCATCCCATCCCCCCCCCCCCCCCAAAAAAAAAGAAACCCTCGAATATACAAAGATTCCAAATTGGATTCAAATTAGTAATAAAAAAGAAATACATAAGATTTAGAAATCAAAATCCAATATCACTACTAAAATTTGGAAAACAATATCCTAAAAAGGATACATCTTCCTAATTTCCCAACGAGGCCTTTGGTCTCACCACAATAAGGACCCTCTTCTGGTCCTCCGACGCTTTTTTACAAACTAAATCTTCTCACAAAGTCAGGGAAGGAAAGGAGAAAGAAGGACGAAGATGATGGAGGACAATGGTGGAGAAGAACAGAAGGAGAAGAGGAAAGTGTTTACTCAAAAAAAAAAAAAAAGAAGAGGAAAGTGTTTTTTATTTTTTGTTTTTTTTTTTTCAATTCGTATTCTTTAGAGTTTCTAGGATTTGATAATATCACTAGTCAAAATTGTTATCTGAGTTAGAAAGGTATGAATTTATTATTATTTTGAAGTTAGGGGGTGAATGTTGATAATATCCAAAATGAAGGGTTAAATTTTACAAAAAGTTAAAATAGAGGGTATAAAAAATGATATTTTCCCTATATAAAATCCATATGTATATATATACAATTCTGAGGTTAGCTGTATTTCACAAAAAAAAAAAAAAACACACCGGAAGCTCAACGTAGAACATAAGAAAGTGGGAGCTCCCAAAAACAGTAATCCAAGGAGAGAAATGGCAGCGAGGAAAATCTCAGATGTCGGGACTATTATGAAAATGAATCCAAACCCATATGAAAAAGTGGTCCTGGCCGCCAAGACAGAGCTGGAAAAGGAGATCAAACCCAACCCAGTCGAGATGAACAAGAAGAAAGAGTTCAAACCCAAAACTGGTGACGTTTTTCCGGCAAAGAAAAGGTTAGTCAAAACAATGATTTTCAAATATATAGTTAAGAAATGTTCTGTTTTCTTCCATGGCGGGTCTTGTTCCGCCAAAGCCAGCAAGGCCCACAAGGGAAATTAGTAGCTGAGTCAGAATCGTCCACCCATTCCGTCACTCGAAGACATAGATATATGTATGTGTGTGTATATATATGGGTATCCATATATCTAAACATTTCCCTCTTCTTTTTAGGATCTCTTATGCTGTTTCTGGTGGGATCTTTTAAGTTTGCTTATCTCGTTTCTCATGGTGTTGTATTTACTTTGGTTTCAATATAATTATGGTTTCTGCTTTCAGTAATATATATGTATATATACATATATATTACTGAAAGCAGAAACATTCATATAAATACATTTATTAGTACGTATTTCTTTGTTTGGTTTCTTAGTGTATTTGTAATCTTCTTGTTTGGATTGACAGAGTGATCTGATTCCCCTGTCTTTTATATAATGGCCTATAATTATAATGTTTACAATTCTCGGATATGCTGAATGTGACTGCGAAAACAGCAATAGATAAATGAATAATAAAAAATAAAAAATAAAAAATAAATCTTGCAGTTTAGTTTATGAAGAAAAACAGAAATCTTCACCTGGAAAACCAGATTTTCTTATTTCCGGGTCCGAGTAATTTCTTTCATTCGTTGCAGAGAGCTTAAAAGGCCCCTAAGTATCGAATCAATTCTAAATTCTAATAGAGTTTAGAGTTTATAATTGATTAATTGGTAGATCATTGATCCACTTGGAACTTGGATTTTGGTGAGACAACAAAAACTATATAAGGGTAAAATAGTAAGGAAAAAGAAAAGAAAAATTAAGGGAAAAAATAGATTGTCCTAATTCTTTTTGCAATTTTTTTTTCTTCTGACAATTCTAAATTTTCCCAAATTTTGTTTCTCTAAATACTTTTTTTTTAATCTTATTATCACTAAAACTAAACACTGGAAAACTTTTCTTCTTCTTTATTTTTCTTTTTTCAAACCTCTAAACAAAGCATAAAGTTTTGAAAGAAGCACTTTTGTCACATAATAAGGTCGAAAGTGACTAAGAAATTAGAACGAAACTGACATATGTTATATACCTGTGCTACAAGTTGCTGTCTTTATGTTTTTTTTTTTTTTTTTTTTTTTCTCTCTCTTCAGTCCAGGAAAGTGTCTTTAGTATCCATTGAACTGAAAAATTGATTGATATAAGATTCATTATGATGGTCTCCTAGCTCCACCTAATCAGACTATAAAAGATTCCTCGCATCTCTTACGCCCCCAAAATTGGGCAACAAAAATTACTTATTTTTTTTAATAAATTTCACTTGGTTCAATTTTGGCAAATAGTGCTCTGCTGTATGATCGGAATCGGATAAGTTTGAACATGTTAATATGTGTTAATAGAATAAATCTTCCTCAAACGACTTGTAATGTATAACCCACCTAGATTGGTAGTATTCCCCCTTTTTATTTCTTTTTTTTTTTTTTGACACATTTCTATGGTATTCCCCATATATAGTGATAACGATAGATTCTCTCTCTCTCTCTCATATATATATATATATATACACATATCACTTTTGTTTCTAAACACCCACCAATCATAGGTTACTTAAGTAAGTTTGAGAAGACTTCGTAACCAATTTAATTCATTAAATTGGCTATATCGAATGCAAAGGCTAATTAATTTTGGTCCATACACAAGAGTTTCTGGTATACGGAAGACGATATTAATGGGGGGAAATTGATCAATTTGTACTCTTGTTTCCGAGTTAGCAAAATTAACGAAACTATGACCTTTTTTTGGTTTGCTTTAATTTTTGTATTTGTTTTTTATGGCTTCATCTGTAATTAAAAAACATTGGTCTTGTACAACATCATCAATGGGTCCTCTGCTGTTCTTGTACCGTTGTACGAGCTTTTATAGTAGCTCATGTCTCGGTAGCGAGCGACGGTCGGACTATATTTACGTGAAAAAGGCATTTTGGTCCATCAAATGGGACAGAAATCTAAACTAAAGTAGTTTAAATCGCCTGCGTGACCTAGGTGCCTTAGATTTGGAGGGCACACCACTTGGGTCCTGTGACTCCTGCCACTTCCTTTTAAGATTCAAAATTTATCATCGGCTGCCCTGCCCTTTGAGAAAATACAGACCGAGTCTTTATATATATAAATTAAAATAAATCGCTGGTTAAATAAAATAATATTTGTGATTTTAAGTCTAATTATGAATTTTTTTTAAAGTCTAATTATGAATTTGATACTAGTGATTTCAAAAATGAATTGTTATTTTTCAATACATTCATTAAATGCAATCGATAAATAGGTGTAAACTATAATGATATATATCAATTAACTAGACATTTTAACGGGACATTAATCAGCTGAACTTGGGATCATAATATGTTCTTCATTTCAGGATTCCATTTACAACCTAAATAAATAATAAATAAAAAGTGAGTCTGGTGATGTTTTGGATGCGTAACAAATATTATCCCCGAAAAAAACAACGTGGCACATTTCGTACGCGAGAAAAATAAAGAGTATTTTTTAAAAAGATAGGGGAAAAATAGGACTTCTGCTTTTTCTGCCATTGGCCATGGCCCAAAATTTGCATGTGGCTGTTGTAGGCCCGCGGTTGCAGACCAATAGACAAGACAAGAAATATCGTAGTTTTAAATTTAAAAGTCATGTTTATAATCTAATAAAATAGAATTGCTCTTTTCAAGTGAATTCCATTTTTTTTTTTTTGGGTGGGTGGGGGTGTTCTCACATCAGTCATCAGACTCATCACTCTCCATTACCTATTAATATCACCGATATTTGCATTTAATGAGTCTAGTTGTCTATAAATACCATCTAATATCTTATCAGGTAATTATAAATAATTAACTTGTTAACCACATAACTATTTTGGTAAACGCTGACCATTAGAAGTAACAAGGGGTCAGCCACTAAGTAGCAACAGTGATAATGTAAAAACTACAGCATTCCATAGCATATGACAAGAAATAGAAACGACAAACCTTAAATTGTTATGGGGAAATAGAATGGCTTATAAAGCTATGAAGTTTTTATTACTTAAAAAAAAAAAGAAGCTATGAACTTTTTTTCTCCTTTCACATTTGGTTAATCTAGGTATTTAAAGGTGAAAAATTGACTGTTCCTCAACACTCAATATTCCAAGAATAAGGAATAAAGGATCGTTATATTACTCTTCTTTTACTGTTATAACCAAAGTCCAGTCCTTTTTTCACTTAAAAAAAGAGAAAAGAGAGAAATCTTCTTTAGGCTTTGCTTAATGAGTGTTATTTTTAGATTTCCAAGAGGAATATATATAAAGGTTAATTAATACATGGGTTGCACCCAGGTTAGGAAAAAAGTTGGAGTCTAGCAACTACATAATACATATAGGTATAGCACTTACCTAGCTAGAGTGAAGAGTCCAAGTTCATTCTATAAGTGATCAATGGTCAATGGCTAAACTCACTTTTTTAAAATTAAAAGGAAAAAATTTCCTTTTTTTTTTTTTTTTAAATTTTCACTTAGTGGACGGATTTATAGCATCCAAAAGGGAAGGAGAGAGAGAGAGAGAAGGGGGAGGGGTGGTAAAAAGCTGCTTAGTGTTTAGTGATTCTTGCATTTATATAAATTATAATGTAATTAAAAGATATATAGTTCGTTTTATACCAAGATATAATATTGACAGTGGCTAAGTTTTTGTTAATAAAACGTCAGCGTTTTTTTTTTTTGAAAAAAAAAAAAAAAACATCGGCTTGGATTAAAACTTCTTTAGCCTTAACAAGAGTTTGGCCAGATTTATGTGAAGGGTCAAGCTTGTACCAATTAAAGGGATCTCTATCAAAATAAACGAAATTCACTAACAAAAAAGAAAAAAAAAATGGAGAAAAAGGATACCTGCCATAGTTAAGATTTGGTCAGATGATACTTTTTTTCCTCATATTTTTGAGATGTTTTGATTATATCTATTAGTTATATTAGCACGAATCTATCCCTGTACTTTCATTCACACTATGTTTGCTAGGAATTAATAGGAACGAGAAATAGGAGAGCAAAAGTTAAGAGATAGAAACTACTAGTGATTAAAGAAGACAATATGTTTTCATTTTGTTGCTTGGCACGTATGAAAGAAAGAAAATGAGTATATAGTGAAGCTCATGTTCACGTACAGTTTTGCCATATTACATTATTGTTATAGGCACCAATCCAATAGGTAGAGGTGTCAAACGTGATGTGTTGTACTAACACAGTCCATTTAAGTTAGGCACAAACATACTTTCGCGTTGTATCGTGTTGTATCCATTTTTTAGTCATGTCGTGCCGTACCGGCCCACAATATAAAATCATTGGCCCGGCACGGCCTACTGGCCTATGCTCTAACATATTGTGTTGTGCCGTGCCAATCCACGTGTCTGAATATGTCAAACTTTTTGGGTTGAAATCGGTCCATCTAGTTAGTAAATTTTATTAGTTTTAGTGTCCCTTTTATAAATTTTTTTAAATAATTCGAATTTATATGAAAAATAAGGTAAATTTAATGTAAAATTTTATCTTCACTAAGTTTAATTTCATTTTCTTTGTCATTGTTTGACTCTAAGTTTGTAAATCTTCTTCTCATATTGTGTGATATGTTCTTTGTATTCATTTTTTCTCCTTTTTCCTTATTTTAGATATATCATCATCCCAATCTTTAACAACCTATCTTATAATTCCACTTGAGGTGTTAATTAAAATAGAAAAAAAAATAAAAAAGACATGTATAAAAGAAAAACAAAATAATAATAATAATACATATCTTTAACATGCAACGTATTGTACCATGCTGTGCCTGTGGGCTGTGTCATGCCGTGCTTAGCCTATTGTGCCTAATTCAGTGGCCTGACACAGCCCACATAATCGTGTCGTACCATGTCATTTTACTAATGAGGTGGCCCAGCCCTCTTAACAGCTCTACTAGTAGGTAAATTTTTTTTTAACATATTTATAGCTATTATTTTGCTCAATTAAAATTCATCAAGTACGCCTTTTCATATTAAAAAATATAGAGAGAAAAGTATTAAATAATGTGTATTTACTTTTATTTTTTTCCAACTCCTAAAATTATGGTGCCGTTAAATAATAATCCAACAGCTAAAAAAAATAATAAATACGTAAAAAAAAAATTACTAAATTGATATATATATATAGGTTGCCAATTCAGTAGGTATTTTTTTTTAACCTATGTATAAGTATTTTTTTATCCATTAGATCATTATCTAACGGTGATCCAATAACTATAATGATGTGCTTGAAAAGACGTGCATTATTAATACTATTTCTCTCTTACTTTTTACTATAAAAAAATGTGCATGATAAATTTTAATTAGTTAAAAAAAAAATACATATTGGATTGGTACCTCTATATATATATATATATATATATGGGCACTAATCCAATAATTTTTTTTTATCTATCTATCAATGAATAATGCTATGGGGCACCAGTGGAGCCCAACACCACAATGATATATCAGTATCACTGGCTAATCATATTTATAATTCACGTGGGGTCTATGTAGAACCCAGTTTATTAATTAAATTATCCGGTAATAGATAAACATGTTATTGTAGTACTGGGCACCACTGATGCCCATAGCATTGCTCATCTGTCAATAGGTATTATCTTACTCAATTAAAAATCATCATACACATCTTTCATGTTAAAAAGTAGAAAGAGAAAAACATTAAATAATATGTAATTATTTTTATTATTTTTTTAATTACTCAAATAATGATCCAACGGTCAAAAGAAAATACCTATAGATAGGTAAAAAAAAAAAACCTATTGGATTGGAAACATATATGTATAGGTATTTTTTGAGTTGGATTGGATAATTTTACACAAAAAATACCTATATATATAGGTTCCCAATCTAATAGGTATTTTTTTTATCTATCTATAAGTATTTTCTTTTTTAGCCGTTGGATCATTATCTAACGATTATCATAATTTGAATAATTAAAAAAATAATAATAAAAATAAATACACATTATTTAATATTTTTTTCTCTCAATTTTTGACCATAAGAAGACATGTGTGATTTTTAATAGTCAAAATGAAAATAAGTAAAAAGAAAAAATACTATTAGATTGGTGCCAATATATACACGGACATATATAAATGCACTCAGTCCCAACCGCGTTTTTGTTATTTGATTATTAAAAGAACACATACGTGTATATAGAGACTCGGATACAAAAAGAATCTTTCCATGTCTATTCCAAGTTGTGCATTTCAAATTGTTTCCCCGATTATTGGTCAACCAAGTTGCTATATGATTATGGAATAATTTGAACAAAAGTTACAACATTAATTCTAGAAACAGTTTCTTGTCGCACTTGTACTCTTCTTCAACAATTTTTAATCAATGTATGTAATTGCATGATTTTGGGAAGCAAGTATTTACTTATTATGTAATAACAATCATATGTATAGACAGATCATTAAAAATTAATGTGTTGTGAAATTTTCATGTATATACGTACTATGTAATTCTCTTTTGATGTCATGCATGTGCATACGTTGAAACTTTTTAAAAATAATTTTCTTCTCATTTTTATTTTTAAATTTTTGGACATATATCTATTTTTCAATAAAGAACGTCACACTTGATCAAGGGTCTATCTCGCAAGAACTCTTTCGTTCCCTTTTTTTTTTTTTTTTTTTTGAATCTTGGAAAAAGGGTAAATTTTTGATATAGTAAAGCTTCTCATAATTAATGACTAAAATTGAGATTTCTTTTAGTATAACACGTGGATTTAATATAACATGGACCTTGAAATTTAGGCTCTGGTCATACAAAAAAATTGAATATATAAGAGGCAGAAAGTAATTAGAGAGGCTGTAGCCGATTTCAGGCTTTGCTCTACTGTTATGTGTTTGTACGTACTCTTTTTTTTTTTTTTTTCATTTTTGCATTGAAAAATAAAATAAAGAAAATATTATACAAATTGCTTAATCAGCCAATGTGCATGACATTGTTACTACATTATTAATAATGCAAAAGAGTTAAAAAGTAATAATTTTTATATTCAGCTTTACATGAGCGCCCAAATCGAATACGTCAAAAAGAAGAGGAATCTTGGGTTATCTTTAAGAGTTGGCTTAATAAACCCACTCCAACAAAATCAGCACCACGTCAAAGTCATAATTGAAATTCGGTACTAGCATTTTCTGTTTAGTGTTGACTGAACCTTAACTCACTTTGCCATGTATCTACGCGTATTAGTTTTTCTGATTCATACAATTTTTGGGGGTTAAACGTACCAATAATCTCCGAATTATACTCATTCTATTATTTTGTTCTCAAATTTTTAACTTATATAATAATGGTCTATTAATTATGTAATTATTATAACAATAGTCATTTTGTCACAAACTGTTAATTTTTTAACAGAAAATAGTTATGGACAAAGTATATAATTAGACATTATTTACTTCTATAAGTCAGAATCTCACTTTTAGCTATAGACACTAAATTATGCGCTTTGTACATGACTTATTTCGATTAAAAATTTAACAGTTTGTGGAAAAAGGATTATTACTACAATAATTGCACTTGTAGTCTAATGTGTAAGTTAAAAATTTAGAATCTCATATTTTTTACCACAGTTACTAAATCGTGTGCAATCTGTAATAACTTATTTCTACTAAATATTTAACAATTTGTGAGAAGATGATCATTGTTATAAAAATAACATAATTCAGGGATCATTATTATGTAAGTTGAAAATTCAGATGACAAAGTAATACAATATGTATAATTCATTGACTATTAATATCGTTAACCCAATATTAAAATAAGCATTGCATATTCATTCCCAAGGAAAAGAATATGTTTCCATACATTATAAATGTTCTACAAATAGAAATGAGTTAAAGAGCCTTTTTTTGTTTAGCAATTTAAATCATACAATGATGAGAAGGGAGCTTGAGGGGGAGAAAAGGAAAAATAAAATTCACTCAAGGAAAATGTTAGGGCACGTCTGACACAACAACACTATCGTTTGTTTGTTGTGGGTTTCTTAATAGACAGCTAGGATGAACTGATGAAAATAATGACTCATAAAGGGATGCATTTGACTAATTCACAAAAAATAACTTTTCAGATGCTATTTTAATGTCCCTATAGGCTATATGGATACAGAAAATAATTAAGTGTTTGTTTGGATTCACTTTTTATTTTTTATTTAAATAAATTGAAAACAGAAATAAAAATTTTATTTTGATTTTCAATTTTTATAAACAAGAAACATGCTTGACAAATTTTATTTTACTATTTGTTTCTAAAAATAATAAAGTGCAAATAATAATAGAAAAAGTCATATAGACTTATATTTGTGTGTATATATATATATATGTATATGCATACTTGTGTACAAATATTTATATATTCTTTTGTTTTTGAAATTTATTTAAAAAAAATTAAGGTATTAGAAATTTTTTGTTACCACTTTTTTTGAAATTTTTGGTAAAATTTTTAAAAATAAAAAACAAAAACAAGGTAGCCAAGCAAACTTTCAAAAAAAATTTTTTATTTTTCTGTTTAAAAAAACAAAAAACAGAAAATGAAAGTGAATCTAAACAAACCTTAATGAGTTGAAATTAAATCCTCTATTTCCCTGCGGATCGAATTCTTTTAGGAGAAAATCCAACTCTTTTGGCAGACCAAAGAAATTTAATGGTCCCGGCCAGTCTACCAGGTCAGATAGCTCATCTGGTAGATAATGAATATTTAAAGGTCAAAGTAGCTCTGTTAAGGAAATATCCTGGAAAGTTACCCACTTCTGAGTTCTAAAGGCACGAGGAAGGTCAAAGCTTTTTTTCAACAAAAAAAAAAAGAAAAAAAGCTATATAACTGAAAATTAGTAAGAATGTGAATACTACTAATTCAACTCATTTCCATTTATGCAGCTAAAATACATCTTCGGTGTACTCCTTTTTCTTCAGAAGAAGGACTGATGATTTCACAGCCAAAAAAAGATGTCTCTGACTCTATTATTGTTTAATTTCCCAAATCGGATAGTTTTAGATTTAAAAAAAAAAACAATTAGAAAACTTTCATCTGTTCACTGTTTATTAATGGTAATTGGGTTACCAAATGAGTTCCGTTCTAATAAAAATTGGACACACTATTCGCCATAAAAGAATTAAATTGATAAGTGATAAGGTAAGAATTTGTGGGACGCAGCAAAGTGGGCAACCAACCAAAACATGACACACAGCCCTCACCTAGCCTTAATGACCTTCTTTTACCTTCTTTTTTTTTTAAATAGAAAAACAAATTAAGACATGAAATAATAAAAATTCCCTCCTTGCGGAAATTTTGTGACATTTTCTTCTGTTTTCTCTCGTTATATATCTGGCCCAACGTTGTGTGATCAATGATCAAATTATCAAACACCACACCACTAGGCTCAAAGTCAAAGATGCGGGTCCCAGGAAATTCTAACAGACTCTAGTATTGACTATTCATCCTTAGAACAAAATTTAGTTAAAACTTATCGTATTTTGCCAAATCTTTTAGTACCTATTTCATAACAAAGCCAATATATATCTAAACACCAAAAGAGGCACAAATTTATTAGGAAAAAAAAAAAAAGAAAAAGAAACACAAAGTCAGAACACGATTACACGACCACTGTAAAAGAGATTTTTATCTTCTTTTTTGCCTTTTTTTTTTAAAAAAAAATTTTGAAAAGAGAAATGTTACAGGGCAGGTCCAAACACTGTATCAAGTATAATCCACCGATCCCTTGGCATTACTCAAATCGCGTGCGGTGCACGTGCCCCAACTAGTATGAAAAAAGCCATCCGGCTCTGTCTAGCTTGCAACCATTAACAACTCGCTGATCACACAGAAAAGAGAGAAAGATATGGCTCTGGCCCAGAAAGTATCCGCCGAAGAGGTCGTCGGCCCCAAAACGGAGCCGGTGAAGTTGCACGCGACGGAAGACATGGGCCGGGTCGAGGCCCATGCCCGGTTTAAACCGAAAACCGGAAGCGTGATTCCTGCGCGGAGGAGATTGGTGAAGACCATGATGCTCGAGTATATGCTCAAACTCGGCTCTGCCTCTGCCACAGCACCCAAAGCTCGCAATGCCGGTAATCGGAACTCCGAGACGGGTTCATCCGTACTCCATGACGCGACCCGACCCGATAAGCCCGGCCGTGTGCGCCCGTACCCCGCCGGAAATGGACAGAACTGAAGACCGAGCCTAGCTTGTTTGATTTCAAAGTTGCTCATGTTTATTGAATCGTTTTTCTACTTTATGTTGGTGTATCACATAGACATATATATATATATATATATATATACACACACATAGTCCTCCGTTTATAATAAGAGTTTTGTTCTGGTATGATATCGTCTATTTTGCTCTGCTCTTTTGGGATTTTGATCAAGTTCACAAAACCCATGAAAGCCATCCAAAGCAGGCTGAGATTACAAGTTTTTTTCGCTTCAGAGAAAATAAAAATACGTGATTTCGTTGAAATCTGATACTGAATTGCGTCAAAGGATTCCAAAAAGGTAAAAGGGTAATCGAAAATGGACCACCTAAAGAACAGGTGATAAAATATATGCTCCACCAATCCACCACAGCACAGGCAATGGGGTAGACACCACGCGCTCCACGCGCCGCTTCTTCACCTGCAGTTTTCGAGCCACCGCTTCACCGGAAGACGTTGCGCACCTTTCCCGTCATGAGGAAGAATAGATCCCGCCTGTAACAATTCGGGTCCGGTCAATATTCGACCCGCAAGTCATCGTGGGGAAGAAAATGGAGAATTCTTTTATTTTTTATTTTTGGGTAGGGACGCTTGGGTGGGGTCTACGATCCCCGTCATCTTTGTCTACCGTCACAGACCATGGTTTGGTAGTTTTGTTGCGTTCAGCCGTTCAATTTATTTCATTCAATAAGTAATATGGTCCATGGAAGGTTTTCATTTATTGTTCTCTCCTATGTGACTGGATATAAGCAACATGGGTCCCGTGTGCATTTTTCAAACACTCTAGTAAAGTGGTGGCTTTATCTAAAAAATTTATAGGCACACTGTTATATATATTAGTTTGAATAGTTACTCTTCCCTTTTCTAATCTTTAGTCTTTACTATTTGATACGTTGGATGCCACTGAAAAATATCATATTTTAAATAATGTTAAATTATTTAAGTGTCAAACAGTGAAACAAGATAATGGAGAAAAGATTAGTTTTACCATTTCTTTATCAATTTTTAAAAATATTGATATACAAATAAAATTGATATGCTATTGAATGACCATTTAACCCCCCAAAAAAATATTTTATTTATCATTAAAAAGGCAAAAAAAAAAAAAAAAGCCCATTTCTTGTAAAAACCTATATAAAATCTCCCCTACATGACAATTAGTTTGTGGTCTCACATATTTTACCCTAAAACGACATGGTTTGAGTAATTTGGGCTTAAGTGACATTTTTATGAATATATTGTAGAAGTGTCAAAATTGTTTTGATTTGTAGTCAAAAGTTTTTCGACCATTAAAAACTCCCAAGAATGTAATAAATAATGGTTAAAAAAACTTTTAATTACAAGTCAAATAAAATTTTGGCACACATAAAAATGCGATTAAAATAAAATTCATTAAAAAATTATGGGAAAATCGGACATTATACGGTAATTTAGAAAAAAATTTGAATAATACAGTGGTTTAAGTTTTTTTAAGGTGCAGTACTGTTTTTATTGAATAAATACCATTTTTAAAAAAATATTAAAAAAATACCATTTTTAAAAAATAGTAATCACTTTCTAGTAACTAGTTAATTAGTAACCAGCGGTACTTATAACTAGTATATAACTGGTAATCAGTGACCAGTAATCAGTTTCCAGAAATTGGTAACCAGTAACAATTTTTAAAATGGTATTTTTCTAAAAAAATTTTAAAAAGTGATATTTTCTAATAAAAAACATATGAAAATTAGAAAAAAGTATGACTTCTGTGTTTTTGTAATTTTTTTCAGGTAAAAATATTAGAAACCCAAAAATTATTTTAGTTCAAATTAGTCCTACATATGTCCTTTTCCTCTATATGACTTGGACCAAGCAATTCTACCAAAACTATATACATTTACGTTGGGTGTCTTTTTTTACACTTTATTTCAATCTATGTCCGATTTTTTTCTTTTTATAACTAAATGTTTAAATATATGTACTTTTATACTTGATGTATTAGTTTATGTACTGAGTATATTAGTTTTTATGTAAGGTACATTATATTCTATATTTAATATATCCACTGATATATTGATTACTTTGCTAGAGCATTTAAAGAATAGATATTGACTTAAAATAGACATAAAGTCTGGTCATTTTTTTATAAGCTCCTTTATAAAATACTAATATGCACGTACAATTTATATGCTCACAAGTGACTATTTAGCAAACAAACAAGTTATATATATGGGCCATAATTCTGTAGGTATTTTTTTTACTTATCTATAGATATTTTTTTTCAGCTGCTGAATCACTATCTAACGGCTATCATAATTTGAGTAGTTGAAAAAAATAATAATAAAAAATATACATTATTTAATACTTTTTTCTCTCCATCTCTCACCATAAAAAGACATGTGTGACGAATTTTAATTGGACAAAATAATATCTATAAATAGATTTTAAAAAAACTTACTGAATTGGTATCATATATATATATATATATCTATTTATATATATATTTATAAGCATGGAAGGATGAAAAATAAAAACGCCTTTTATTTAACATAAAGTGAAGACAAAAAAAAGACCATTTCTTAAATAAATAAAAAAAACCCTATAAAATATCCCAACATGTTAGTTTGTGGTATCACATATAGTGCTCTAAAAGGACATGGTAAAGCAATTCGGACTTCGACAATTTTATAAATATTTTTTAAAATGATACTTTTAAGAGTGTCAAAAAAATTTTGACCATGAGAAATTTCCAAAAAGTCATAAATAATGAATAAAAAAAAAAAACAACTTCTAACTACAAGTCAAAATTTTGTTGACACTCCTTAAAATCATTTAAAAAATAAAATTGTCATTTGAGCCCAAATTAGCCCTATCCATATCCTTTTTCTCTATAATTAATGACTTGGGCCAAGCAATTCTACCAAAAACTAGAAGGGAAATTTTGATTTTACATGGTAAAATTTCCCCCCCAAAAAAATCTAGATTTTAAAATTTTTGAAAAATTCTGGATTTATTTAGAAAAATAACACTATTTACAAATTGATGAGATACTTGAGATAACCGGCCAAATTACTTGAGGTAATTATCCTAAATAACCCGATTGGATACCTCAAGCTCCGTTGAAAAGTAAAAGTTTGAAGGAAAAAGTGGCATTTTCTAACTATTTTTTAAAAGATTTATTGTTCTAAATAGATTTTAAAGTGATATATTTCTAAATAAATCCGAGATTTTTCAAAAAGTTCAGCCTATTTGGGATTTTCCAATTTTTCATTGGGCCTGGTTTCTTCTCTCTCTCTTTTTTATTTTTTATTTTTTTGTAAAATCCCAAACTAAAAGGCTGTGGCACAATGTAAGCACTGGGCAATCTTGGTTAAGCCCATGGATTGAGCTGGCTCAGCTTGCAAAAAGGATATGGACCTCAGGAGGAGTAATTCGGCCGAAATGACTTTTTAATGCCAGGAGAGTGGTGTATAATCCTTTTTGTCAAATTGGTAGTAGTAAGTGACCTTATTTACTAATTTATTGCGTAATGATTACTTTTAATAAATAAATGCTAATTTATTAGTTAAAAGGCTTTAGTTTCATTTTTTTGGGCCTTTTTTTTATTGTCATTTACAGCTATTAACGGGAAATTACTATTAAATAATACATTTTTTTTTCTCTTTTCAGATGTGATATGTTGTGATCTTAACTTTTATTACATATTTTTTTAGTCGTGATATATCTTTTTATGAGATTATTATATCTGATTAGATATCTATTGAAATATATATATGGTTGCTAATCTAGTAGATATTTCTTTTTACCTTATGTATAGATATTTTTTTTAGCTGTTGGATCACTATTAAAATGATGCGCATGAAAGCATGTGCATCATTAATATTATTTTTCTCTCTGTTATTTTTTATTATAAAAAAAATATGCATCATAAATTTTAATTGACCAAAGTGATACCCATATATAGGCTAAAAAAAAAATATTTACTGGATTGGTGTCTTATATGTATATTTATATATATTTTACAAATTGAGTCTTTAAGTTTGGTAGATTTCTTTTTGGTGTAGTAAATATATTTATAAAAATATTACATCTAATTCGAAAAATGATGCATTGTAATAGTGAATTAAGTGTATATGTATTCATATACTAAGCACATACATGCATATACCAAGAGAAAAAAAAGGATATACTATTCAATGGTAATCTCCTACTAATGGTAGTAAAGTTCATATTTTGTAATTATGTGAACTCATAATTGTTAAAAGATGTTTAAAACTCTTTCAATTAACTAATAAATGGATATTTATTTATACGAAATTGTGAGTTTTGATTTTGGTACGTAACAACTAATAACACAATAAGTGGTATATATGAAACTATATCAAGCACATACATAGATATAAAAAAAAAAAAAAAAATGTACTATTTAATAGTGATTTCCTTGAAATTGCCATAGAGTTCAATTTCTGCAATTCTATACACTTATGAATGTTAAAAAAATAGTTTAAAAACCTCTTAATTAAAATAAATTTACAAAAATTTGGATTTTGATGAGGATATTAGTATTTGTTTCAATATGTATCTAATTAAGTTATTTAACTGTAACTTTAGAATTTGAGACATTTACTAATTTTTCATGTATAAAATACCTATTCATCCCTATTTTGAAGATTTTTTTTTTTTTTTTTTTTTTTTTTTGTCGCAGGAGACATTAGATTGTGTACACTTTTTCTTTTCCAATTTATTTATCATATTAGCATTTTTCTTTCCTGTCCTTTACCACTTTTTGAATATGAAAGATCCATATAGTAATTCTACTTCTTCTTCCCTATACTTCTCTGTTCTTTCGCTCTCACTAACGGTTCTCTCTTTGAGTTCTATCTATTTCTCTCTAATTACATATTTATGATGACTATATCTCTTTCCCTAATGCCTCTCTCTTGCGAACTTGTTCTCCAACGGCTTTTTCCTCGATGCAGTGGCAATCTTTCTTCCTACTGAGATTATCCTCTTATTCTTATCATTTTTGGCCAGAAGCCAAAGTATATTTGTTGACATCCTCATAAATGAAATGAAGAATTTTCATTCTCAAGCATCAAAATTCAAAGCTAAGCTTGTACTATTTTTTTCCTTTTAATTTGAAATAAATAAAGTATCCACCCAACTTAATTTTGTGTGAAAGGCTTGTATAGTGAAAGGTTTGACTTTGACTACGGAAACTTCACCATCCAAATGGAGTTCATAAGTTATAGTGCAAGATAACTAAGAATTTAGAATTGAAATATTTATAAAGTATCATTACCAAAAAGAAAGGAGCGCGTCTACAATAAGGACGTCCCTACGTAGGGTCCTGTTTATACATCGTTTGATGGAAATCTGTATATAAACAGATTCCCTACAAATTCTCATCAAACGGTGTATAAAAAGAACCTTACGTAGAGGCGCCCTTATTGTAGCCCTCTCAAAAGAAATATTTATGAAGTATGGACTATACAGAGGGAGGAGAAATGACGACATTGATTTGGCGTCTAGTTCGGTAGTCCTAGGACTAAAATAAATAAATAAATAAATAAAAAGCGTTTTGGAACATTTTTTCCAGTATTAAACTTCGTACCTACCTACCTGCACGTGCGGTTATCGTCATCCAAAATCCAAAAAGTGGCGAATGACTCAGTTGGGCAGGTATTATTCACTCTCTTTCATCCGCAATTTCAGCGTGATGGTCACGCACTGCCGAAACCGGCCAATCAACCCTCATCTCAACATTCTTTATTCACCAAAAACTGAAAATAAAAATAAAATTGAACATTTCCACCGGAAGTTTGCTAAGAGATTTTTTTTTAATCCAAATAATTATGATAGAAGAATTGTTTTCTGTTAAAATTTGTTGAATTACAAGGGCTTTTGAAAAAAAAAAATGAAAACGTTGCTCTTTTCCCACCCAAATTATTACATTCTATTAAAAAAATACAAAAGTAAAATTAAAATTAATGAGAACAACTTGTTTTGAATGAAAAAAAAATATGGAAATTAATCAGGCTTTGCCAATAGCAAAAGCTGAAGTTGAACAAGTTTTAACAGAAATCTTATGTACTGGGATAGCAAACAATGAGTCTATGACCAGTGAGGCAGTGACCCCAAGGAACAGTGGCGGAAAAAATTAATCCAAAAAAACTCTAAATTAATCCAAAAAAACTCTTTCTTTTTTCTTTTTTTTTTCCCTTTTGTGGGGCCGTTTGTAATCTAATTATTCAACTACTTGATCCAATGAGTAACAAAACGAGGATGCTTTGTTCGTCATGCAGTATAATGGTAATGATGATGTTTGGATGAGTATGACGGAGATTATATCATTATGTTATGTGGATGAAAATATTCACAATAATATTGCCAGTCCCCTTCTTATTTATTATTATTATTTTTATCATAATTGTCGTTATAATAGTTATTATTATCTTAAATCTACAAGTTATTTTGATTTCAATAATGTCTGAGCCAATGATGTTACTTTCATTGGAGGAGGAACACCGACACTGGAGGAGCTTCAAAGCTCATATTCTCCATTTGGCCGTCTAAAATTGCTAACTTTACTAGCACAGGGAGGGGTCAATAATCAATTACTTCAGCTGAAAGCAATGATTTATTATCTCACCGCTGACGTTTCATTAGATGGTGGATTTGAAGTCTTATTAAACTAACTAACAGTAATTGTAAGCTTATAGACTCGTATGACAAATTAATAACCCACTAACCCATCTGATATGGACCCATCTGATATGGCGCAGTATTAATCTGAAAAATTTATAGGAATCAAAAAACTTTTCCTGTGCCTTATTCCATGCCAAATGAATGTGTCAAAATAAGGAACTGTCCAACAAGCTTCCGTCTGAAATAATACGGTTAATTTCATGTTCAACTCTATCAGATATTACTTTTTCTTTGTATAATTAACTATCACATATTACTTTTTTACATCATTTAATTAACTGTCACATATTACTATGGTTTTATAACCCCATGGATGCTTTCCTTTGCAAAATGAAAATGCCTAATATGAAATGAGAAAAATACTTTTGCAATTATTTATAACAGGGATTTAAGCAGATATTATGTTTTGAAGCTAAAATGAAAAGGTTGCAGGCTTAACATAATTGGTAATATTTGATGTTTAAATCCAACTCCCTCCTTATAAAAGAAAAATAAATAAAAAAGAGAATGAAAAGTTCAAAACTATTTTTAATACTCAGAGATTAGTAGAGTTAGGTTGTTGTCTCTGTCTCACCAAGTAATTTGGAATAGAGGTAAATCCCCAAAGAGAAATGTAACTCAATTTGTCGAATCCTTTTCTTAAAAAAATATGTACTTTCTAATATTCCTACAAGAGAGAAAGAACCCAATTAAGAAATAATAATACGGAAGAAGGGCTTAGTTTTTAAATAATTTCGACATTCAAATTGAGAAAAACAAAACAAAGGGAAATGAAATGAATTGGAGTTTCGCTACAATTTCCATATTTCATGAAAGGGTTAATTTACTTCATTTGATATATGCAAGTGGTGATGTGAAATGTCCGTTAGTACTGCTATTAACTGGAACATGGTTGTTCTTTTACAGATTGGACCAAGTGTCAATTGAAAGGGACTCAATTTTGCACACTTACTGTTTATTGGACCAAGTGTCAATTGAACTAAGTCCTTTTCCACACTTACTCCTTATTGGACCAACTGTCATTAGTAAGTCTATTTTCCCCGCATACAAATTCACGTTGCCCGCCAAAACCAAATCCGACCTCTATCTATCTCCAGCCTTATTTAAGCACAGATACTGTTAGCTAGGGTTAAAGTTACTATTTGCAAATCTTGAATGGTGAATGACGGAAAAGCAAGTGGGTTCTGGTAAGGGGGTGAAAAAAAAAGGTTCATGGAATTCATTTTTGAAGAGAGGACTTCTTTTTTCATTGGAAAATGAACGTAGTTTATTTTTCTTATCTAGAAAGAAAACGAATTTACTGGGGGACCCTAACCCCATGTGCAAATTATTTTGACTAGATATACCACTTGCCAGAGTCAATTGGGATGCATAAAGTTTTAAACCTTTTTTATTTGTTTAATCATAGCTAGGACGTTTGGGAGACTAAAAAGAAAGTTGGCATATCCTTAGTTGGAAACCTGAAGTGCATAGTATTATGATCCCAAGTTCTTGATTATTTTTTGTCCCTAAATTTGTTGTTAAGTTATTTGATGTCAACAGACCTGTTTATAAGACGGCATTTAATTTTCAATTAAAAATGAATTTTTTTATGTAAAAAAATCGTTAAGGATTAAAATTACTAATAAAATCCTAGCAAAAAGAAAACAAGCGCAGTACGCACATAAGCCAAAAGGATTCATAGAAAGGGATGAGATATTATAAAATTCCTAGGGAAGGACTGCAGATGACTAGATGATCATGCTGTACAAGACCAAAGGTTCTCAATTATACATAAAGGCAGTGAAACCTAAAATTTGAGATTTGTTGATTTGTTTATGGACCCATGAATCTCATCAAAAATTGTACAGTTGAGTTCAAATATTTTAATTAAGGGTAACCTGCGAAAAAATAATTTTATTTTTTGACTCGTGTAAGATTATACTTTCACATTTCAAATGTCTGTAAATTTGTATCTTCTACGTATAAATTAACTAATTAATTTCACACTAAATACGGAATTTGAAGTAGAGTTATCGTATTTCTGCCAATTAATATAAGAAATCTATTAAAATTAACTTAAAACTATTAGCATAGATTATCCAATTTGCATACATAAGGTACAAGTTTACAGAGATTTGAAAAGTCGAAGTATTATTTTGCACAAGCCAAAAAACATGATTAAAATGATAGAAATATCATATTTCAGGATGCTTTTTTACAGATATCTCTTTAATTAATGAACAGTGTTACAGAATCTGCACTAATGGTTTTTTAAAAACTAGTTACTAAAGTCATCTGGGCTTGGAGGTGTTATGGGGAAAAAGTCATGGTGAGAGAGAAATCATCTATGACTTTGGTTATCACTTGAGGAAAAGCAATGAAAATTGCCCCCCAAAAAAAGTGAATAAACTGAAAAACTACCAAACTAATACGAAACACTGGTTTTGGTTTTCACAGGTGGATATTTGTGTTTTTCCATCAGAATGCGTGGGATTTCTTTAATTTTTATTTCTAAATTTATAGGTATATTGCTATTTTGCAGTCACAATATTTTTTAAACTAATCAGAACATCCATAAAAACCTAACTGTATTTATAATATTTGTTAAACTAATATTTGTTAAACAGGGGAATCACAGCACTCTGCAACCCAAAGAATCAAATTACAAGAGAAACAAGTATATGAAATATATTAATATTATTACTGGAAGCAAAAACTTCATAATCAAATACCGGCCGCACGTCATTACATTGATGGCAACCTAAGTAAAGAAGTTGATAATGTAAAATTAAGGAACTACTACACCATGATAAAAGCCGGAGACATATTATTAGAAATAGGAAAATGGTGAGTTACGGGGATATCATATCTGGCTCGGCTATTTATTTCCTTTGTGGGTTTTGGAGGCTTGGGCAGAAGAAGACCTACCATGGAGAAGAAGAGAGATTTATGAAGTATCTCTTTGATGATCATCGTTTTCACTAACCTTTTCTTTGCCGAAAAGACGCCTTTAGGAGCTTTTGGTTTGAACTCCTTGTTCATAAATATGATCTCGTCTGGATTGAACAAGACCATTTTTTTTCCCCCTCATCTTGGTTTGGATTCATTTTCATAATTGTTTCCACATCTAATTTTTTCCTCATTGCCATGTCTCTCTCTGTGTTTGGACCTCTATATTTGGAAGCTTTCACTTTCTTATTGTCAAACTTCGAAGTAGTTGTTTTTGGTTTAGGGTTTAAAGAAGGATAAATGATTCTACCGGTCCTTATGGTGAAAGTCTCACTTTGGTTGTCCTTAAATTTTAAATTTCGTCAATTTGATCCTTAACTATGAAAAAGTTTTATTTTAGTTATTTTCATTATATATTTCATTTTATTCTTAACAGAAAGCGTATATGAGACACATATGCTTTATTGTTGTACTTATTTCATATCTTGAAGTATATATCAATACTAAAAAGACTAGAACGTGAATTGAAGCAGTTTTGAAAAAGAATTAATTGGATAAAAATTAATTGCACATTTTTGGCAATAATGCATTTTAAAACTATCCAAAATATAATATTTTATTAAAATTAATAATACATAAGGGAAAATATTCTAATGTGAAATTTTTGTTAAGAATAAAACATAATGTATATCGAGAAGAACTTGAATGAAAATTTTTTAATAGTATAAGGACCAATATGACAAATTTAAAGTTTTGGGACTAAAGTAAAACTTTTCCTATAATTAAAGAACTACTAGTAAATTTGGCAATTCGTGTCATTTCGTGTTAACCTATTTAATGTCATGTAGATTTCACGTTATCTGCGGGTTACATATTTAATGAAAATGTCAGTTAGACTGACGTGTCACAATACTTTTTAACATTACAATTATTCATTTATTTGATTTTTTCACACTAATTTTACTTTATTAAGGTAAATTAGCTCATTAATCTATTATTTTTCATTTAAATTACAAGAAATTTGTTAAAAATATTTTCTATGGAGTCATTACTTAATATTTCATAATATATTTTGATTAAAAAAAATTAATTAATCGTAGAAATTTGGATCAATTTCGTATCAAGTTTGTCAACTAAANGTGAGGCTTTTGAAGTTCTTGTTTTTGTGGGTTTGACCCTCACAGATGATTGCATGCGTTTGCTGGACGGCTAGTGTATCACTTGTTGTATTTCTTAATGGATCTATTTGATATCTCTCTGTGGTTACTTTCTCGGTATACATGATAGCCTTCTCTACCTATTTTTCATCCTGTTATTTTGGTTTCTTCTTATGCTATATATATTTTGATATAATTGATGAAGCATTTGTACCATTCCGTACTTGATCTCATGTTCTATATAATACGCGTGAATTAGAAATTTTTCGATTTCAAAGGGTAACAAGCAACTACTGTAATATCATGCGTAATTAACCTTGAATGACCTATTGTTTGAAAAAGGAGCTTCTTAGACAGTTCCTTATCCGACACACTCATTTGACCTTGAAAAGCAGACAAAAAGATTTTGGGTTCCCAAGCTTAGTTCAGAATACTTTGTCATATGACAAGTTTAATTGATTATTAGTTTAGCCTATGAGTCTACTTTCTCATGATAAGCCTACATTTTGTGGCCATTATGTGATGACTCATCAACAAATGAAAATTGTCAACTTTTTCCTCCTAAAAGTTATCGATCGACCCCAAATTGAAAGGCTATACAACAACATGGAGATTTTGAGCCATGACATGTTTTCTTTCTTTTTTCTTTTTTTTTTCTTGGGGTGTTAAGGAAGGCTCTTATGCTCTCAACCATTGTAAGAATCTGCGTCTCCAGCAAAAAACCATTGTAAGAATCTGCCCATTACGATTGTATATACAAAACGGTGTACCAAAACCCTAATGGAGTTGGAATGATACTCAAATAAAGTGACATGTTGTCTAGGTTATTCATTATTTTTTTCAAACCTTAATATATATTCATATAAAGAATAGTAGTATTGTCATGATCCACATCATCCTAATCTGCATCATCATAGTTGCCATGATACCATTAATAAATAAGAATTTATGGCTTGTGCAAATTAGTAGGTGCCTTCTGAGTTTTGTGAAGTCACGGGTGTAGCCATAAAAATAAATTCTAGCTCTTTTTCGCCTTTTTTTAAAAAAAAAAAAAAAAAAAACTGATTTAGCCTAAAAATATTGGCTTTAGGGTTGTATGCCCTCAAGAGGATTAATTTATAAAACTAAAGAACTTCATAGAAAGTGAGAGAGGCTGTAGCTGGGGTATGTGGAAGGTTTAATTTTCTGTAATTATGAACCGTGTAGTTGTTAAAGGATAGAGACGACCCCTCCTTTTCCTTCCCCTCCTGGCTATCTTATATGAATGTATATGTCTCCTTTAAACACATCCATAATCAGTTATAAGAATGGAAGAGAAAGCCGTTCAATGGATTGGGCCGCTTTGAAAAGGAAATAAAGACAATGTTACTCAAATATTGAAAGGATTAATCACGTAAAAATACTCTGAGTTTTAACTTTTTAGTAAAAAAAACCTTATTTTTGAATGTCTGCAAAATAATACCTTTATTTTTAAATTTCTACAAGATAATACCTTGACTTTTAGAATTCTACAAATTAATACCCATTACTTTTGAATTCTGCAAATTAATATACTGATGTTTATAATTTCTACAAATTAATTCCTTGAGCTTTTGTTTTCTTTGTATATTTATACTATGAGCAAATTAAAGATGCAAACATCTTTCATTAACTTATTAATAATGTTTAGATATTAGTATATTATTGGAAATTATTTTACAACTACTTTTTTTTGGTTAATTGCTAAAAAAATACAATTTTTTTACCTCTCATGTTTCTCTTTTTTTATTTTTTTTTATTTTTATAGTTAACTACTTTTATCTCTCGTTCTGATTTTTTACTTTTCTATTTTAAATGAAAAGTGAAATAAGCTAACTACAAATATTTTTTCAGAAATTTTATTATTGTTTAATAAATTTTAATTAAGTTGATGATGGCTACTACCATCTTTTTATTATTAAAATCAACTAATTAGGCATTAAGGTGATAAATTTATATGAATTTCAAATGTTAGGATATTAATTTGTAAGAATTTTAATTGTCAGAGTATTAATTTGTAGAATCTAAAAGTGAGTGTATTATTTTGTAAAAATTTAAAAGTTAGGGTATTATTTTGCAGAAATTTAAAATGAGAGTATTACTTTGCAGACATTCAAAAGTCAGAATTTTTTTTTACAGAAAAATTAAAATTCAGGATATTTTAATATTATTATCCCAATACTGAAATTACCTGATTAGTCTATGAAGGAGGATCATACCTACAATAATTAGTAATGGAAAGAAGCAAAAGGGTAGTAATTTTCAAATTCAGCTTTACATGCCCCACAAGTAATTAAAATGGGTAAAAAAAAATGGTGACAATATCTGAGTTGTCTTAATGCACCTATCCCCAATAATCAGCACGACGTCAGATTTTTACTAGAAGATGAAATCAACACATGGTCCTACCTGAAGTATCATTCTATCTTTCAATAAAAGGCAAACACTTTATATGATCACACTTGTTTGAGTATTAGTTAACAATGTCAATCTTTTTATGGGGGTTTTTTTTTTTTTTCTTTTTCTTTGTTCAAATACATGAAATGAAATTCAGAAACGAAAGATAAAAATAAAGAAAATGATCAGGGATAGTTGTGCAGGAGGCATGATCGGGGGTACATACTCGAGGATACAGAATGACCCTCTTATTCTTATTCAGTATTCATTTATATTTTTTATTATGTTCTATCAACTAGTACTGCTTCTTTTTTTTTTTTTGGGTGTTAAATAGCTAGTACTTTTAGCTCCAAATCTGAGCTTCCCACTTTTATTTAGGAGAAGAATTGAGAAATTGATAATGTACTTGATGCAATTTACTCGTAAAACCTGTATTACGTAATTCATTACCCAAATGCATATATATATATATATATATATAACTCACAAGTATGCGTCAACAATTTAATTTGGTTTATACCCAGACCAAAAGAAAAAAAAAAAAATTTAATTTGCATTACACTGAATCCTTTTCGTTGGGTCTGTCTGTTTTTAACATATTTAAATTAACAATCCTTTTCAGCGTTATATATTTCTGTAATTTTTTTTATTTTTAAATTCATGGGACCGGGGACCCATTGAAGAAAAACAAACAAACAAAATAGTACCATGTCGGTCAGCTGACCAAAGCTACATCGTTGCCTAGCTATGGAATTCTTCTTTTATTCTTTTAATTGGGTTTATTTGTCAACTTTTCTAGAGTTCCCGAGGCAGTTAGTTATAATTATATATATATATATTTGAGAAAAAAGGCAGTTGTTATATTTATATAACTAGTCCTTTTGCTTTGTTATATATGGTGATTTTTTTTTTTTTTAGTAGTAGTAGCTCTAGTAGTTTTATTAAACCCAACCCAAAAGAAAAGAAGAATTAAATATGCCTTTTTGAGTATAAATGTATTTTAGACTTTAAGAGAAGAAGAATTAAATATGCCTTTTTGAGTATAAATGTATTTTAGAATTTAAAGAAGACCAAATTAAGGTCTCAAATAATTAGAACATAAGTTTCATAATTTTGAGAATGAGAAATAGTTCCGTGTGCCATGTGTTGTATTATTTTATTTAATTTTAAAATATTTTTTCTAAAAAAAAAAAATCTTTTATTCTATCTTTTTCTAAAAAGCATTTTGTCTTACTCTACAAGACCTTCTTCTACAAGGCCCTATCTTACAAGGCATTTATGCCTTAGCTGCATGGTTTTCTTCTCGGTTGTACCCTCTTCATTACTTTTGGTAAATCCATTTCGGAAAAGAAAATTACAAAAGAATCTTTTTCTTTTGGCTGGCATGTGGGAAATCATTATGGCAGAATTATCCTTTGACACATTAAAAAAGAATCCACCAAAGAAGTAAACTATTCTGGAAACAAGTTTATTTTATGGTATGATCCATGTAGTTCTAATCATCTTCAATAATTATACATTTTTCTCAAATTTTTATTGAAAAAAAAAACAACAATATTTTGCTTACCCTTATCTTCCTAAGTTTGCTAAGGGTTATACCTATAAACAAAATTGCTAATATATACCTCTTCACCTTTTTAATTTCATGCCCCTAGATTAGAACCTTTTAGGATATTTCCCATTAACCTGACCTTATCATGAGCTATGTGACATGGTGGGCGGGAATCACTGAATACCCTGGTCTCAAAAAACTAAGAAATCTTCTTCTTCTTCTTTAGAATTTGCAGGAAAACAAAAGTGTAAATTAATTGAACTTTTTAATTTTCTGTATCCATAAATTGCTCCATGACACATAGAAATTTCATTAAATAGGATACAAATGAATATACATGGCATTGCAAAGTTATTTAAGCCTCAGTCAATACTTCTCACAAAATACCAGTTGTACACTTCCAACGATGACTTGCTCGTAATACTGATTGTTGGGGTGTTTGAATTAAGCCAACCCAAATATCCTCCGAGATTCTAATTTTTTTGACCCATTCTACTACGTAATTCTGGAGCATGGGAAAGTCGAAGATGAAAATTACTACAGCTAAAGGAGGAAAATTATTACTCTTTTGCTTTTTGCGTTTTTTTTTTCCCCCCCTGGAAAAACACTCCTCAAACGAGGAAGACAGTCTTATTCAAATGAAGAATGAAAAACCAAATAGGCACCACTAGCAAAGAATCTTTTGAACCTATGAAAAGGAAGCCCTAAAACAACACTGCTAAGCAAGTGAGACAAGGAAAGTGGGGCAAGAAACCACCGAAGTTTATCCTTATAAATATGTCCAAAAGAAGCTAATTAATCAGCACATTAATTCTTTCTTCTTATTTTGTTCCTGCTTCTTTGCATTATTACCTACATTATTATAAGTATCATGCACATAGCACTGCTTTTGGTAATTAATAAGCAATTTGAGTAATATTGTCTTCACTAATACTTTCTTTTCAAAGTGGTCCATTAATCCATTGAACGGCTTTTCAAAACCTTTCTTATGACTGAATATTATAATATGTTTAAGATAAACATAACATTCATATATATAATGGTAGGAAGAAGAAAAAAGGGATCTCTGTCCCTTATAACAACAAACCCAGTTCATAAATATAACAGAAAACTAAACCCTCCATAGACCACAGCTACTACTGTCTCTCGCACTTGCTATAAATCAAGATTTTTTTTATAAGTTGATCCTTTTGAGGGGTTAATGATGACCATCGAGCCAATACTTTAACGTGTAGGCTTAATATCATCATTTAATCCTTTTAAATAAAGCAAATAAAAATCAAGTTTAGTCAATAAGAAGCTTTTCAATATCTTTTTTTTCTTTATTCTAAAAAATATGTGCATGCTAATTACTAGTTGATGCCAAGATCTGATCATCAAGTATTATATATGTATATATTTATATATAAACAGACCGATTTCTTTATTCAAAAGAAGATCCGGAAAAAAAAAAGAGAGAGAGAGAGGAAAGTCATGTAATCTATCAAAAGAATAGGGTTTAATGGCATCATTGTTCCCTAACCAATTACCATTTTGGCATATTGATTCTCAATCTTTTTTTTTCTTTTATGGTATTTAAGTACTAAATGTTTCTTTTTTGGCACCATTGGTCTTTTTGGTATATTCCATCCAATATTCCGTTAAAATTCATTTGAATGAGAGAAATTTTACACCATTGATCTCAATTTTTTAATTATTTAACAATTTGGTCCCTTTTTTTTTCTATTCATATTTCCGATAAAAATATTGCATCTGCCAATCTTTCGGAATATTAAAATTCTAAAAAATTAATTTTCTAAAAGATTGACAGATGTAATAACATAAAAAAATAAATATTTAGTAGAATACTATAAAACTTTTCAGGCTTATTTGTTGCAAATAGTTAATTAATTTTCTAGAATAACCATTCATAATTATATGAACATTTAATAGAAATAGTAAATTTTTCAGTCAAATTTAACTGTGAAATTTTTTTAGTTTTAAAAATGGAAAGATAATTATTTTTTGTTCATAAAATTATTATAGTTTGATTTTGTTTCTTAGGAACATCTACTTAAACTAGATCAAATCAAGTCCAGACATTTCAATAGTACTAAAATATATCAAAACTCGTTTTTCCAAAGACAGAAACAACCATTTTACATATGTTTAGTACACTATATAATGACTATTTATTGTATTAATTAAACATAATACTTTGTTTAATTGTACTTTTGTATTGTATTATTTAATACGATATCAAAGTTTATTATATTTCACAGAGTATTATCTATCTGTATTACACTGGATTACATAATTTTAACTTTAAAGTAATATTTTACAATACTCACTCTCCTCACTTTTTTCCTATTGTTAATTTTTCTCTCATCACTTTCTCTCTCACATCACTTTATTCTTTTCAAAAGTGATATTTTTCTAAATAAATTTTTAAAAATGGTAATTTTTTAAATTTATATCCAAAAAGTGATTTTTTCGTACGTAATTTTTTTAAAAGTGGTTTTTCTAAGTAAATTTTTGAGAAATTTAGGTGGATGATCAAAATTTTAAATTTGATTAAGTAGATGTCCATTTTTAAAATTTTATAGCTAAATGTCCAGGTAGATATATTTTTACACTTGGTAGATACACAGATCTACTAATTTTAGTTACTGTTCTGAAATGCACTGGGTATATAATTTTTTATACTTGGTATATAAAATTTTACACTTGGTTTATATGCATATATACCGGACATTTTGCTATAACTTTTGAAAAAGGGACATTTACTGAAATTAGGCCCAAAATTTGGTCATATTTCTATAAGCCCCTAAATTTTTTAAAATAGTATTTTTCAAAATTAACATTTTACAAATATAAAACCAAACATAATATTGTACAATACAACACATCATAATAAAATACAATAGTGCGCACCAAACATGGTCTTAAAGAGAAATTGATTAAAATTCGAATAATTAAAGAAAATTAATAGTTAAATCGACAATGCAATTGCAATTCCGCAATCAACACCATAAGAAACTACCACGCGCTTCGCACGTGACCCGAGCCCACGACCCCCGAATCGCAGTATTATTATTATATAAAGAGTAATGTTATGGGGCACCTGTGGTGCCCAGCACCACATGTGCCCTATAGCATTACTCTTATATAAAGCACACGCACTGAGCACTCGCCTCGCTCTACCACCACCACCACCACCACGTGCACTGAGCACTCGCCTCGCTCTACCACCACCACCACCACCACCTTACTGATTTCACAGAGACCTAAGACAGAGAGAGAGAGAAAGAGATGGGCATGGCGGAGAACGCACACGAAGAGGAGGTGGGCGCCAAGAAGGGGGCGGCGACGTTGAACCAGCTGAAGGGAGTGGTGGGCCCTACTACCCCGGCGACCATTCCCCTGTTGTTCAAACGCAAGTCCGGAGGCCTAATTCCCGCTAAGCGGCGACTGGTCAAGAGCCTAATGCTTCGCTATATACTCTGGCTCGCGACCCGACCCGGAATGGCTAACCGGGTATGCCCATTTCCACCTGGTGAGCATGATAATGGACTGGACTGACACCGAGCTTTGCAACTTTCCTCTTTTTCAAACTTGTTTATGTATGTTTTCTGTGTCGTTTTTTCCGCTTCCTTTATGATGTATTACTGTTAAATGTATTATGAATGTATAAATAAAAATCCGTGTGTGAGTTAAAAGCCTTGTTTTCGTTAATGGGCTCATTTTGCTCTGCTCTTTTGGATTTTTTTTTTTTTTTTTTTGGGTGGGGTTAATTTTTCCTTGGATTGGTGTGATCAAATTCACATACCCCTAACCTGTTAATCCAACCTAAAGGTGGTCTTTATTGCTTCCACGCGCGGGTCGGGTACACGTCGAGATCCGAAGCAGCGGAGATTCCGCTATTCGCCCATGTCCAAATTGGTCGACGGTGGAGATTCCGCTGGATCCCGTGGCCGTCGTTATCGAGCGACGGATGAGGGGGCGGTGGTGAGCATTATCGGGTCGGGTATATGTGTGGATCCGAATTGGGGGACTTGAGATTCCGTTGGACCCTCTTGGCCGTCGCTCAATGGCCACGGCTGAGAGGGCGACGCCGCCGGGAATACGTGGGGGAAGCATTTTCGGGAATTGGTGACACGGTGGAGATGCCGCTGGATCCTAGACTCGCCTCTCCCGTCTGGGCAAATAAATAACCATAAAAAGAGTGGTACTTTTGCAAAGAAGCTTGTTACCCAAAAGAAAACCGAAGATAAACACGATTACTGCATTAAAAAAAAATACCATTTACCTAATTTATTACTTCGTTTTTTTTTTTTTTGGTGGCTAGAAACCTAA
Source organism: Trema orientale (assembly GCA_002914845.1). Taxonomy (NCBI): domain Eukaryota; kingdom Viridiplantae; phylum Streptophyta; class Magnoliopsida; order Rosales; family Cannabaceae; genus Trema; species Trema orientale. The sequence goes on along the minus strand of JXTC01000321.1, from coordinate 129,535 downwards.
TTTATTACTTGGTAGTGCTACCTTACTCGCTTACAACCTTTGGTCTTGTTCATTTTATTTTTTTTAATTTTTTTTTTTCTTTTGGGGTCTTGTTCTGTTTGACTATCATATAATATAAACGAGTACACTTATTATTAGATTTCTTTTTTGGTGTTTTTTCCCCATTAAGTGTACTTGTTTTTATTCAGCGGGGAAAAAAAAACGTAAAGTTTGCCAGTTGGAGTGTGTAGTTGTATTCACTTTTACCGTTATAATAATTAATTGATAAATTCTATGTCCAGAAAGAAAGAAGAAAGCAAAGCTTATTAGTTCATTTGGAAAATGAAGAGGTCTTTTATTGACCATTCGCTTTGATGCCAAAAATTGCTAAAGAAGAATTGTAATAAAGTCCACTGAATTTTCTAAAATGAAGAAAACTAATAAGACTTAATAAGACCGGTTTCACGTAAAGTAAGCTGCTTGATTTTGATTCGTGGCCCATATGGTGACCCTTTTTGAGGATATTTGATTTTTTTATGGTAATTTAAAAACTGGGAATTTAATTAGAAAAATAACATTTTAAAAAATATTTAGAAAAATATCAATTTCGAATAATTGATGAGATACTCAAAATAATTGTTTACTCCAAATGAATTTTGCAAAAAATTAAAAGTATTATTTTTTAAATATTTATTGAAAGTGATATGTTTCGAAAATAAGGTTTAGAAAACGATAAGTGTCTAAATCAGTCCCGGATTTTCAATTTTGTATTTTGGGCCTGAAATTTTGTAAGAAGCCCACCATCTTTTTGGAGGCCATAGAGCCCTTAAGGAATGGATCCTCAAATTGTGAAGCCCAGACGCTTAACATTACGTGAAAGTTGATACCTTAACGACGAAAGGGGAAATTAGAAAGTATACTGTATTTAAGAAAAAAATTTGAAAAATACGGTGGTTTTGTATTTTTCAAAATATCATTTTTTAAAAAATATTTAGACTTCCATTTTTCAAAATAATAACTAGTTTCTGGTGACCTGTTTCTGGAAACTGGTAACTAGTAACCAAAGATATTTGTAACTGATATATAACTGATAACCAGTAACTAATAACCGTTTTTAGAAACCGGTAATTAGTGACTACTTTAAAAATAATACTTTTCTAAATATTTTTTAAAAAATGATATTTTCCTAATTAAAACGGTATGAAAATTAGACTAAAGCCTAACTTCTGTATTTTTGTAAATTTTTTCGATTTTTGTAGGTATAAATGTTAGAAACCGTTGACGAAACTATATGGTATGTCCATTTTTGGCATCTCATGTAAGTATATACCCTTTTAAAAAATTTTAACATATATATTCTTTTTTAAAAGCTTTAAAAGTAATTTAACGAATCTACCCTTCCTTAAAACATTCTCCAGTAGTGGTTTTGGTGCTTCAGAACCTCACTCTGGCAATTTGCTCATTTGACAAAAACAGAAGGAAAAAAAAAAAGAAAAAAAGAAAAAAGCAACGACGAAGTCGTGAAAATGAAGTAGAAGAACACGATTTTGGTGAGAGAGGATTTTCGTCTCAATTTTTCTGGGAAACAAACAACTTTAGAAAGGTATTTTCTCCATGTTTTTGATCAATTTCGCTTTGATTCTCTATTTTTTCATTTACCTTGGTTGATTTCCTTTTTTTTTCTCTCTCAAATTTTCAGCGAATCAAACAAGATTTGCTCTTCTTCCTGCGTAGCTTTGCTCTTCTTCTTCATCAACCAATAATCTTATCTAATAATCTCCACTTCCTTCCTTGCTTCCTTTCCAAACTATTATTTCTCTCTTTATTTTCTCTTCTCGGCATCCAAACGCTGAAACAGACATTACATTTTATTTTCTTTTTTATTTGTTTTTTTCCTTCTGTAAAAAGGGGTTCATTCATTCGTGGTTGCCAAGCTAATTCTAAATTGGCTAATTCTTACATAAAAATAGTGACAACAATAATGATTCTGAGTACCAATTGGCATGGAAGAGGACATGGGTGTGCGTCCTTTTCATCCTTTGCTATCCCACTCTTTAAACCCAGGTTCTTCTTTCTTCTTCTTCTTCTTTTTTTTTTTTTTTTCGGGTTTTGGCTGTATAGATTAAACAATTCTTGCAAAACTATTATTTGAGTTTTGAAATTATTATTTTATTATTTGGGGGGGAAAAAAAAAAAAAGAGGGCAGCTGATGAGGTAGCAGTAACCATGGTCAGTTTCTCTTTTGACAGAGTAATATAAAGTTATGGTTCGTTTGTTTTAGGAAGAATATTGGAGTGGCGAAAGTTGGTAATGAGAGTCAGTCAGAGTCAGTGTCAGAACCTCAAACAAAGAAAACAAATCTTTCAGCTGTAAGAAAGGAAAGAATTCAGCTCCCAACTTATGGCACTAACAAATTCCATATCAGTGAAGTCTTAAGCCACCCATCTGCCATTGAAGCTCTTCTCAATACTAATGTCTTGAAGAGTTTCCATTGTCTTGGTACCAACACTTGCAGGTCCTTTTCCACCCCTCCTTTATTTTGTATTTTTCTTTTTCTTTCTTTGCTTTCTCTTGCATAATTAGTCATGGTTAAGTTTTGGTTTCTTATTGGAGTTTCGAGCAAAATAGATAATAAATCGGTTTTCGATTTACGTTTTTGTTGATCCAACTAAGTTGTTAAATGTAGCTGTTTCTCTAAAGATATAGGAAGAACACCAAATTGATTGTCTGTAACCAATCATAAGCTAAAAGCAGATAAATTGCATAAGATAATCGACTTCCCAGGAAGTAGTTTAGCTAGTGTTGTTGGACCAATTAAAGAATGTGTAGTTTGCAAGTTAGGGTTTGGAGAAATTAAGTGCTAACAGTTTCTTTTTGTGTCTCCGATTTGTAGGGGTGTTCAAAAAAACTGCCAAATCATGAAAACCGTCCAATTCAGTTCAAACCGCCCAATTCAGGCGGATTTTCTTCTTAAATGGCCGGTTACGGATTAGAAAAAATAAAAACCGATTTGGTCAGTTCGGTTTTTGGTTTTGGACAAATTTGGTCGGATTCAAACCGAACCGCCCAATAAGTTTGTATATATATATATAGAAAAAATATGTATATTAATAGTTAAAAATTTAAGCTCATTCACTCTAAATGAGTAATGATTACTTTTAGCTCATTTAAGACTATGTCACTTAAGACTCTTATGATATTTTAGACTTTAAATCTTGTTATTGTTATGTGTTTAAGATTAAAGATTTTATGTTTGCTATTCAATTTTGATTAGATTGTAAGCTGTAACTAAAATATAAGTTTACTAGGACTTTCGACTTGGTTGTAGCTTTTAACTATGTTATGGTTTTGTTTTATATTTGAACTTTAAATTTTAGATGAAATATGATTATGATATGAGCTTAGTTGATGTTGTAATAATTCAAATTTTGTAAGTTCTCAAACCGCGGAAACCGCCTAAACCGACCCCAAAAATGTAAGTACGGTCTGGCCGGTTTGAATCGACCAACTCAAACCGTACGGATTGGTAAACCGGCCAAACCGCATATTCGGATTGGTTTCTGGATTGGCGATAGAGACCGTCCAGACCGGCCATGAACACCCCTACCGATTTGTGACATTTTTGAGAAGCCGAAGAGTTTTTGTTTTATATCCCACCTTGCTTGTGCAGGTCCACTCTGCAAAGAGTTCGACTTTTGAACTTTGAAGTAGCCCCAGTGCTGGACTTACGAGTAACCACAACAAATGAAGACTGTACGGTTGAAATGCTATCTTTTAAGGTGAATTATAGTCCTGTAGTTAGGATAGTGGAACGACTAGGAGCTAGGAAAAGTTTCAAAGTGAATCAAATTACGTAGAGAACTTTCTTTATTCACGACATGTAGGCACTTTGCAAATGACTTTTGAGTCACTTCTACATGTTCAGGAAAAACAATATGAAGAAACAAGTAGAGACCTTTTTTTTTCCCCCCAAATCAAGGTTAAACTTTTGGGTGTATTGCTCGTTGGGTCAACATTAATATATGTATAATAAAATCTTGGAACAAAAGAATTTCAATTGATCTAACCGGTTATTATATATCATATATATTGCTTTCCTTGCATTTTTTTCAACTCCTTAACGTTTACAGTTGTGTCATCTCTTGTTATATATAGTACCATGGTAAATTAGAATAAAACGATCAAGTACGGGAGGTATATCAGTGAAAAAAACAACGGTCCTTGATATACATGGTAGTTTAGTGCAAATCAATGATATACGGAGGTATATTTGTGATAAATTTTTTTCTAAGTCATAGTAAATAAATAATATATCATCTCATAATAATGATAAATAAGTAATTTATCAAGGGTATAATGATAAATATGCTACAATTTGTAAGTGAGAATTTTTTTTAGGTTATGGTAAATAATTTATATATCACCTCATAATAGTAGTCAATGATTAACTTATCAAGGGTATAACGGTAAATATGCTATCGTCTATAAGTGAGAATTTTTATAAGTCATGGTAAATAAATTATATACCAATTTATAATAGCGATAAGGGGTACAATGGTAAATGTGCTACCATCTATAAGTAAGAATTTTTTTGGATAATGCTAAGTGTACAAAAACTTTTATCAAATTTTTATTACCAATACATGTGGCATGTGAGTTGGCAACATTCAATTGGTGAATATGATTAATTTATTTATGGTAAATTTTAATACACCAATTAAATTGTGCCAACTTAAATGCCACATGTATTGGTATTAAAAATTTGGTACAAATTTTGATACACCTAGCACTATCCAATTTTTTTAGGTTATGGTAAAGGTTCCCAATCCAGTAGGTATTTCTTTTTTAGCCATTGGATCAATAATCTAACGGCTACCATGATTTGGATAGTTAGAAAAAAATAATAAAAATAAATATACATTATTTAATTCTTTTCTCTCTCCAAGTTTTACCATAAAAGACGTGCAAGATGAATTTTAATTGGGCAAAACAATACTTATGGATAGGGGGAAAAAAAAAAACCTACTTGATTGGTGCCATAATTTATATACCACCTCATAATAGTGGTAAATAAGTAATTTACTAAGGGTATAATGGTAAATATACTACCGTCTATAAGTGAGAATTTTTTTAAGTCATGGTCGATAAATTATATACAAGTTTATAACAGTAGTAAATGAGTGATTTACCAAGGGTGTAATGATAAATATGCTACCGTCTACAAGCAATAAAAACTTTTAAGTCATAGTAAATAAATCATATACCATCTTTTAACAGTGGTAAATAAATAATTTACCAAGGGTATAATGATAAATATGCTGCCGTCTACAAGTAATAAAATTTTTTAAGTCATAGTAAATAAATCATATACCACCTCTTAGCAGTGGTAAATGAGTGATTTACCAAAGGATGTAATAGTAAATATGCTACCGTCTATAAGTGATAGAAACTTTTAAGTCATAGTAAATAAATCATATACCACATCTTAACAGTAGTAAATAAGTAATTTACCAAGGGTATAATGGTAGATATATTATCATCTATAAGCGATAAAATGTTTTAAGTCATGGTAAATAAATCATATACCACCTTTTAGCAGTAGTAAATGAATGATTTACTAAGAGTATAATGATAAATATGTTGCCATCTACAAGTAATAAAATTTATTAAGTCACGGTAAATATCATATAGTGGTAAATGAGTGATTTACCAGGGATATAATGTTAAGTACAAATCATTACTATTAAAAAATAGATATATTTATTAACAAAATCAAAAAGAGATATCTACTAAATCATACCTTAGAAAATGGGATATTTTTGTTCAATCCCCTACTTTAATTTTTGGAAAAGGCACATGAATACTCGTCTTTCTAAGCATTTTGTTTCATATAAATATCCCTTTTTTTTATTTATTTTATTCATACCATTTTATACCTGATTCCACAAGTATTTTATATATAAAATGTATTATACATTTCATTATTTATTTTATCCACACCATTTTATACTTGATTCCACAAGTATTTTATATATAAAATATATTATACATTTCATTATTTATTTAATTCATACCATTTTATACTTGATTCCACAAGTATTTTATATATAAAATGTATTATACATTTCATTATACATTGTTTAAAAAACATCAGTGAATATATACCTAAAATATAAATTGCAAGATGTGACTAATGATCGACGTTTAGTTGATGAACAAAACGAGTACCATTAGTAGTTTTGTCTTACTATGCTAACCTAATTGCAATAGGACTAGTGTGTCAAAAAATTTGAAAATGCAATGTGTCCAATCTACATCTAATTTAAAAGAAAAGCCATTGGACTACACTTGATTTTAGATTTGAGAAAAGGACATGGATAGGACTAAATGGGGCCAAAATGTCTTTTTTAAGACTATCTTTTCCAATAAGTTTTTTTAGGACTGAAAAATAGGGCCCACATGGTATGAAATACGGTAATACCCCTCCTTTAACCCAATCATTTTCTGACATGACCTTATCAGATTTGATATGCCTTCCACACTTCCCCATAAAATCCTAAACCTCTATTTTCTCTCATTTCTCTCTCTATTTCACCATTTTCTCTTTTCTTTTTCCATTTTCTCTTTTCTTTCTCCATTTTCTCTTTGAAATCAGAAGAAAAAAACTCATAAAACTGAATTCAAAAACCACCCAAAAATCACCTCAATTTAAACGTGAAAATCTCATACCTACTTTCGTCAAAAAGCTTTTCTCTTTTCTTCAATGAACCTAAAAAATCTGATAATAGCAAAGACCCGTCAAACTGAAGCTAAGAAGCCCTCTTCAAAAACTGTAGACACTTCGTCGACTGTAAAGAGGACGAAGTCCCTATTTAACTCTCCGGCAAAGACTACAATACCGAAGACCACTATCCCCCAGCAAAACTGACCAATTTGAAAAGCAAAAATGCGGTAGAAGCTGAATATAAGGAAGCAAAGGTTAGTTTTTCATATTTATACGAAAATCCTTGTTTTTTAATATTGCATGTTAGGATAAAAGCTATCTTGACTTCTCCAAATGGACTGAATGTTTCAGAGGTTGATGTTCCGATGGGTCAAGAATATCCTGACCTGAGGTCAAAAAGTTCTTGACTCCAGTCAAGTTTCTCTTGATCCAGGTCCAGAAGTTATGGACCCAAGTCAAGTGTTTCTTGGCTCTGGTCAAGAGATTATTTACTCGAGTTAAGATCTTCTTAGTTCTGACCTGAGCCAAGTGCTTCTTGACCATAGTTAAAATCTTCTTGACTCTTGTCAAGTGCTTCTTGGCCTCACATCAAGAGCTCCGTGACCTCCCGATCAAGAAGCCCTTGACTATTAGGTCAAAAGGTTCTTGACCTCCTGTTTATTTGAATTTCTCTGGTTGAGGCCAAGAAGTTCTTGACATCTTGGGTCAAGTGCTCCTTGACCTTGGGTCAGAAAGTTCTTGACCCCGGGTCAAGGATTACTTGATCTCAGTTCAAGTCTCATTGACCCTCACTTAATGTTATTGTTTTATTTAAGTTGATGTTTTGCTATTATTCAGGAGGGACTGTGATATGTTTGTCATCAAGTATGCTGAGTTCCTAATGTCCAACAAGCCAGTCGCATCATAAACTTACGTTCGAGTTGTATTATCATGGATTGGAGAAATAAGAACTATACCGAAACTAACTGATAAGAGTGACTCAATTTACGGAAGCAAAGACAATACTTTATTTTGATTGTGTTTCAGACAATTACTTTTTTTTTTTTTTTTTGGCTTATGATTTCTGTGATTGGTGAACAATATTCGGTATTTACTTATACTTTTGGTATATTTGATGACTATCATTTTGCTAAAAGTCATCTATTCAGTAGATGTTTCGGTAGTCAATGCATTTGATGAAGACATTATTTATTATTCCAGGTCAAGAAAAACTTGACTCCATGTCAGATCTATCTTGATTCTAGATCAAGAATATCTTGACTTCAAGACAAGTATTACTTGACCCATGATCAAGAATTTCTTGAATTAATAAGCACATAAAATTGTATTCAATTTTTAGATTAAAGAGATTATAACCCCATTTAAGAAATTCTTGACATGGAGTCAATACATTTTTTACCTAATTAATGAATTGGAAAACAAAATATAATAACTTTTTGACCACAGACAAGAAAATACTGGCATTGGTTTAATAAGTTTCAATTTATAAATTTAAAAACACATTACATACAATATCGTGATTAAGTTTTATATAACACTTTACAACTCCTACTGAAAATATTATTGACTCGAAGTCAAATACTTTTTTCCTTAAGTCAATATCTTTTTGACCTTTGTCCCTAAGGCAAGAGTTTCTTGACCCCAAGTCAAGATCCTCTCGTCGCATTCTTGTAGAGTAGTATATAGATTCATTAATCGTGCTACATAATGGAATCAGACAAAGGCATATATGCCTCTTGCACCCTGAATTACCATAGCACGAATACTTTTGCTTGACTGAGTCCTTACCAGTTGTTTTAATATAATATTGACAAAAGATCAAGATGATGTTGACCTAAGGTCAAATTAGTTTTGACCATACATCAACATCAGTTTGACCTACCTCTTTGAAGCAATATAATCCTGACCAAAGATCAAGTTGATATTGACTTGAGGTCAAGTTAATCTTGACCTATGACGTCATAACTTGATCTATAAGATATTAAAAAGATGATGAATATACGAAAACATAGATTTTTTAGCATAATAATGCCCAGATCAGTATTATGGTCTTCTCCTTTAAATAGTAATTACTCAATATCAACCATAAAAAACTAATTTTGAACAAAACTTCATTACTTACCTTCAAAATTCAAGCAACTCCTCAATATAATCCTCCCATTTTTTTTTTTACAAAATAATTAAATAATTGTTAGGAAACATAGTTGTTAACAAAGGAAGAAAGAGAGAGCTCGAGCGAGAAAGTATGAACTAAAAGAGAGAGAGAGAGAGAAAGTAAAATGAAATGCAATAAAACATAGAAATGGAGAGATTAATCGGGTTCACGTTTTGAAGCTTTCATGGTCCTTTAGAGATGGAAACCAATCATGTGATTTTAGGATAGAAAACTGAAGAAGAAGAAGAAGAAGAAGAAGATGATAGCAAAATGAAATAGTGATAGCAAAATGAAAGTCTGTGTCTATTTTAAGTAAATATCTATTTTTCAAATATGTTACAACATGATCGGTATATATAATGAAAGTCTGTGTCTATTTTAAGTAAATATCTATTTTTCAGATATGTTGCAACATGATCGGTATATTATTATATATATATGAAGTATAAAATATTAATATACTCAATATATAAACTAAAACTAGTATATAGGTAAATCTACTAAGCAAGCATGGAGCTATTAAGGGGGGCTTATTTCAAAAATATCACTTTTATATTATATAAGCACATATTAGTTTATATCTTTATCTTTTTAGAAAAAAAAATAACATTAATTTTTTTTTTTGTTTTAATAAATTAGGTTGGATTAAGTCAAGTTAAAAAAAAAAGCTATGAGAACCTTAAAAACTAAAATTTTAATGGGCTACCATTACCTCAAAAAGCTCAAATTCAACGCAATTTAATTAAAAGTGTCACTTTTTTTTAATTGAATGATTAAACATAACACCACCACTAAATAATTAAATTCTTGAATTGGCTTGGAAAAAAAAATAGAATGGGTTTCATATAATATTTTCAAATCAGGAAAACTTATCGAGGACAATTATAATATTTAATAGCTCTTTTTTTTTGGTTAGAGTTTAAGCCCCCCACTGGAAAAAATTCATAGCTCCATCCCTAATACCAAGTATAAAAATATTTATACTCGGTCATTTAGTTATAAAAAAAATATTTATTAAAATGAAATATAAAAAAAACCGATAGCTACTCTAATTTACAATATTCTATGAGGAATGCAAGTTACATTCTATTTTTCATTCTCTTTTGCATTTTTTTATTCTTATTATTTAACACGTGGATTCTAATATAATTTATTGTCTTATTAAAATATTAAACTGAATAATAGAATTCACGTATCAAACTGTAAAATTAGAAAGTGTAAAATAGAGCCAAAAAAAGAGAATATATTTAGCATTTCTCATATTCTATAAAACGACTTTCAAAGGAGCTTTAAGCTATCGAAGTTTTTATGGTTAGAAACGGTTGAAGAGTAAGCCTATGTCGCAGATGACTCAGCAGCCAGGCCACACTCATCATTTCCAGTCAGCTCAAATCTACCGTACAATTCAAATGTAATTCTGTTACTACAATGATAGATGTATAGTGGTCCTGTTCTATGTATGAGTTGGCAATCTATTAGAATAAATTGAAACTTTTTGGAAGTTATCTTATTCCTTTCTGTAATTATCATTGTGTACAGCCCTGTCAATATATATATATATATTTTAAAAAGTGAGACTTAATTAATGACCACCACTTACTACAAATTTAAAGGACAATAACATACACACACTATACCAAAGTTTGAACCCCTGACCTCCCAAACTCACACACACACATTCCTCAAGCTTTGGACCAACTGAGCTAGCCCTAGTTGGCTGTCAATATATAAATACACCTATCCTTGTAAAAGCACTTAGAAATCTACAATCAATGAGAATCCAGTATATTTTCCATATTCTCTAGCTTTCCGCATTCTTAACTCAAAGCTATTGATGAAACTTGGGCATCAATCACACACTTTTTATACATATCTTGAAACTTAGATCAATATATCTACAAAATTGAGCGAATTTATACATCTTTTTCCATAGTGGCTTACAAGTCTCAACATCTTTTTCCCGTTCCACATTGGTCATTAGACACGTGGAGTAATATTAATGCTGGATCAGTTTTTGGCAGTTGGTGATAAAGCCAAAACGCATTCCAGTATTCCACTCCCAGTCAAACATTTCTAAATAAAAGGTAAGATTAAGCTTAAGCCACCGATAAGGAGGGGCATGCACCATTTATTTCTTTTTGCCCATCAAAGCTGCGAATAGTTTGGTTTGAACGAGGAGTTAATTTCTCGTTTGATGCTCTCCTCGTTATATAATAATATTTTCAAATGTAAAATATGCAGGCCCAAATTTGGGGTCCGTTCCAGAGATTTGAATGAAAAAAAAAAAAAAAAAAAGCGGACTTTCACAAACGGCTTAATAGTTTGATTTTAGACAAAGATGCCTAATTAAGTGCTTGAAGGTATATGAATGTGGTTTATTAAGCCATTTATAGATAAGACTATAGCTTTTGGGCCATTTGGACTGAATTTCGACCTCACAAAGCCGATCACGAATCAAAATCTCTCAATTTTTTTTTCTAATTTTATTTTAAATCAGATTCAGAACAAACTAAACAAAATAGAACCCTAACGGGTCATAGACTTGTATATATACATATATATGATCAAAACAACAAAAGGGCACGGACGTTGTCCCGCGTGGTGAAAAGATGGGAATGGGACTAGTCCTGTTTAAAATCTGAATCATTGATACGTTAGAAAACATGATCGAACGGTTTGAAATAATTAAGACTAAAAAAATAGGGGTTACTTTTGGATAGAATAGGCAATAGAGGCATTTCTAGAGTATAACCGGTTGTAATAGACACTAGATATAAGGTAAATTTAAAACAGATTTGGGACTCAAACCCACAGTCCTTGGAGACTGCAAAGCTAGAATGGGTTCTCGTCTGACCAGTGAATCGAAGGGGTTCTCATCAGAACGTCAATTTCATACTCCACTCTATATCTTAGCTGCGAAGTTTATTGTATGTCTTATCAAACCAAATGAAAATTAATTATTTCCCTTAACTCATTTGCATATGTGAATAAATTAACTTTAGCAAATTAAATAGTGCGGAACAGGGATATAGCCGGACGGGCTCGACACTGGAGGTAGCAACAACTGAACTCAGTATTCGGCACCGGAGGTTGCGGCAGCTAAACTCGTGGGACTCTCTGGCCTCTTCATCCTCCTTTTTTTTCCCCTTTTATTTTTCATTTCTCTGTTTTTCTCTGCTTCCCGTCAAAGACACATCTTATTTTAATGGGAGAATGAGGGGAAAGAAGAAGAAGTTGAGATACAAGAAAATTGATTTTTATCCACACATTTTTTACCTACATATATATTTGTGTGGGACATGTTAATATTATCTGCACATTTTTACGTCAAATGTCAACGACACTTTTTGTTGTAGGAAGTCTAATTACCTTCACAAATATTTGTGTGCGGTAACAGTCTTTGCCTACACATATTCTTGACCCTTTATTCCTTACACATCAAATGTGGAGGGAAAGAGATTTCTATAGACATTAATTAGAGGGAATTTTTCCCTCCAAAAATTGGTGTTTGGCGGGTAGAATTATTGTTGACATGGCATTTGCTATTTTTTGCTGTTCAGATAAAATGTGAAGGAAAATTGTTTTATCTACACATAAGTTAGAAGGAATTTTTACCTTTATTGATGTGGCATTACTGTATCTTTCATTGCATATTTTATGTGTAGGAAAAGAGTTTCACCTATACAAGAGTGCGTGGAAATTTATACTGGTTGACGTGGTATTTGAAATTTTTTTCTGCACATATCTTATCTGTAGCAAAAGAGCTTTATTTTCGCATCAGTGAAAGAAATTTATTTTATTATTGATGTCTCATTCGGTTCTTTTTTCCCTATACATTTTATATGTAGAGAAATAGGCATTTGACACCTTTTTTTTTTTGCATATTTTATGTGTAGGAACATAACTTCATTTTTCCAACCAAAAATTAGTGTTGCTATTACAATTTAAACATTATTTTTTCACGTTGTCTAATGATGTAGCTACATATGTAAAAATGTATTCTTAGTATTGAGGATCGATTTTGGTAAAATTTGGGATTTGAATGAGTGTATAATCATTGTTATTGCATGGAATTTTTTTTGCCAAAAAATAGTATTGATGTGATATTTTTCATATTGTTTTTTCATGATGTGGCGACGCTTTTTTTTCCCTATACCTATGATTCTTTCTTAACATATAATTTTGGGATTTGAATAATTGCTATCTCTAATTTCTTTATAAATTTCATTGAAAAAAGTGCGTTGCATATTTTTTTCTTTACTATTATTAAAAAAATAACATTTTTGCTAGAATTGTTTTTTAGACTTTTCTAATTAGGTGAAATTAAGTGGAGAAAGGCACATTATAATTTATGTGGCCCTTTTCTTATCTTATCTTTTTTTTTTTTTTTTTTTCCAATGGAAAGCCTTACTTGAAACTTTTAGAATCGGGCATAAGTTTTTTCCTTTCTTAATGAGGTTCAAAATAGCAACTCTTTGATTTAAAAACATCGAATTAGAGTATGCAGACTAACCTAACTATAAATATGGTGCACCAAAATGGATAATTTGTTCAATTTCTTGTTAGATTTTTTTTATTAATATAACGGATGAACCTAATGGCGTTAGGTGATTTCTTTTCCAATATGTATTGTAGATTAACTTCTCTATTTTTTATACGTTTAAGAAGGCTAAATCGGCTTGATAAGGAAGAAAAATAAATTGTCCAAATCTTTTGGCCAATGTTCATATTGTGATAAACAAGATAGGCGAAGCCAGAAAAATTTTGCAAAAAAAAAATGTAAATGTACAAATTACAACATATCCCTTGCAAACAAGTTTGAAAAAAGACTATAATTGAAGTCGAAGAATATTTATACTATGAATTCACTACAAATCACTATGTACATTATAATCTAATTGTTTATATCCTAATGTTGTTCATAAATGTATACAAGCAAATCACCGTATGTCTTTTTTTTAAAAAAAAAAAAAAAAACTCTTCAAGGAAAAATATTATTAAGAAGCTAAATCAACTTCTAAAGCATCAAAAAGGACAGAAGGAACCCATCCTCTGAACAAGAACTATGAGATCCCAAATCTACATACCCTAGAGTATGAGCTACCATATTTCTTTATATCTAATTTAATATAATTTCCTATATGTGGGTTTAGATACATACACATAAAATATATTTTATAATTACCTAAAAAATATTTTAGAATTTTAAAACGTAATTGTCTTTCTAATATGAATATATAATGTTAGGAATTTTATGAGATCATAAAACCTATTTCCTTTATTTTCTTTTTCTAGTCTAGCAATTAGAAACTTAAATAGAAATTAAAAATTGAGGGGCTATTGTTTGTTTCTATTTTATGTCTTTATTTTTGTAATATAATTTAATGTAATGAAATTAGATTAAAAGTGGGGAAATCCACAATTGCTTAAGCCGTTAAGAGTGATAGTGGCTAAGGGCCGACCTACTCAGATTATTGTATTGATGATGTGTTGATCGCTAGACTAAAAAAATATACATAAGTATTTGTTTTTTTTTTAATCACATCTACATTAGTTTTTAAAAAAAATGCGGGACACATATTTGAAAATTTTCATTTTACCGCTTATTCATTTTAATTTTTCTTTCAAGAAATTGGGACAGTATGTCTTAGGAATTAGGGATTTCAACATTAGCGTTTCCTCCCCAATCTGAAACTCCTAATATTCGAAACCTCTTGTGCTTTAAGCTAGTATACGAAGGATTTGAGCACCACCACAGCCATGGTCGAGACCATTATCAGGCCTTGCGTAATGGCGAAGCTCACCACCATCGCAAGAACTCGTGATCTCTCTAGCACTTGGCGCAGCAAGTGGGCCGTTTGGCACCGCTCTTGGCCGAAGTTCGACGACGCGGTGTACGAAGATGTGGATTGTGGGTGGATGGGTCCTGACAGAGGGAGAGGGTGGGTGAACGTGGATCTGGGCAGAGGGCGGGGGTGAATAAGTGAGGGAGCCGATGGTTGAGAGCAGATTTGGGCAAACAGGGTTCCGTGCTAGGATTGGCACACGCATGTCAGGGGCGATTTAGGTTTATTTCCTCGTGAATATTCTGATTCAAGAAATATGAATTTGAAAGTTAAGGATTTGTGGGACATTGAGTATGGCTGCTGGAATATGAGCTTGTTGAAAGCTCTTTTTGATGACCATTCTACTCGATAAATATTGAAAATTCATTGGTTGGGAGCTCAAGTAGATGATGTTGCTATTTGGACTGGTTCGAGTAATGGAAAATTCAGCGTCAAAACTGCCTATTTACTTGATCAAAGACACAGGTTTAATGTTCCTGTCACCAAATGCTGGCGCAACATTTGGACATAAAAAATTCACGAACGTCTGAAAGTATTTCTCTGGAGAGTAGCTGCTGAAACCCTCCCTTTGAAACGTAAGCTTTCTCAATTTTCGAGCAATATTGATTCTACTTGTCCCATGTGTGGTATTGAATCGGAGTCTTATGTTCATTTGTTTTTTCAATGCCAGTTTGCCTCTGTGATATGGTTTGGCTCCCCTTTTTCCATTAGATCTAGTTGGTGGAATGGGCTTGATATTGTAGAGATGGTTAAATATGATTGTGAGTCCACCCCAATATCTTTTTGATAATGCAGACATTTCTAGAAGATTTTCTCTGTGGGGAGCAATCATCTTAGAATGCATTTGGACGTCCCGGAATGAGGTAGTTCATGGGAAAGTTATGCCAAATCCTACACAATGTTTATTAAGCTACTCCAAAAGAGTTGAGGAGTTTGAGTGGTGTTTACCATCCGAGCAATTAGACAGGAAAAGCGAAAATTATTGCTTTCCTATCTCTTGGACCCCACCTAAATCAGGAACTATAAAGATTAATGTTGATGCTTCCGTTTCTGAACATGTTGCTGCAGTAAGCGTCGTTTGCTAGAGACTCTAAAAGTGTTCCTCTTGTTGTTCAAATTTTCAGGGGGTCTTGTGAATCAGTTGAAGCTGCTGAAGCTTTCGCCATGTTAAAGGGGATGGATTTGACAGTAAAGAAAGGATGGAAATTTGTGATTCTTGAAGGTGATTGCCTCAATGTTATCAAGGCCTTAAATGGTGATTTGGAAGCAATTTCTTGGGAGGCCGAATCTTATGTTCGTGCTGCTAGGCAACTTATTTCTAAATGTGACTCAGTTGTTTTTTATTGGATTCCTAGAGGAATTAATGAAATGGCCCATTACGTATGCCGATTCGGCCTTTTGAACTCGTTTTGTAACTATGAAAGTACTGATACTTCACCCTCGTCAGTGGTCTCCACCTCTTCCATCGAGTGGAGAAGGGTTTTTTTGTATCCCTGAGTCTTGTGTTGTTTTGTTTGTAGAATACCTTTTCAAGCAAAAAAAAAAAAAAAACCACTCCTGGGTCGGTAATTCTTTGGCTCTGAATATCATTTTTTTCAAGTTCTGTTTTCAAAGATTGAGACTTTCCATGCTTAATTGGTTTAACTAGGAACAAATTGAACTAAAATACTGTTTTTAATATTTGACATTTAATTTGGATTTCAATGTACTTGTTTGTGTAGCTTTGGAACTCGTTTTCATTTTTCCAAGAAATTTTCACCAAATAACTGATATTGTTGGGGATAGAAATGAGAAATTAGGTTAAATATGCACGACAATAGGCATATTTTGACCTATATGCTCAGTTTAAAAACTCTCTGAAAAATATGCACGTAGACGAAACTACCCTTAAATATACTAAGAAAAAGCTATGTACATCACATTTAACTAATCTGAATCTCTCTCACACAGAAACTATCTCTCGACTGAAAATCTCAGATAATCCAAGAATTATAGTATTCCATAGTCTATACTTGCACAAAACCTCGTTTTCATCTCATACAATACCGTCAAACTTATCATTTCCCTATCTTCTCTCTTCATTCTTCTCCACATAGTTATGGGTATAGTCGAAAATAGCATATTATCAAATTTCGAGATATTATGAGGTAATTTATGTGTGAAAAAATCATTTTGAGGTTAATTTTTGTAAATTTTAAAAAAAAATCGCGATAATTTTCGATGTTTTTCGATGGTTTTTCGATGATATTTCGATAAAAATGGTATTCTCAGCAAAATTTCAAGAAAAATGGTATTTTTGATAATTTTCGATGTATTTTCGATGATATTTCGATGAAAATGGTATTCTCAGTAAAATTTTGATGAAAATGGTATTTCTGATAATTTTCTATGCAATTTTGATAATATTTTGATAAAAGTGATATTTTTGATAAAATTTTATCAAAAATACCACTTTATCGAAATTGTATCGAAAATTATCAAAAATACCATTTTTATCAAAATATCATTGAAACTTTATCGAAAATTATTAAAAATACCATTTTCATCAAAATTTTACTGAGAATACTATTTTCATCGAAATATCATCGAAAATACATCGAAAATTCATCGAAATTGCATCGAAAATTATGAAAAATACCATTTTCATCGAAATTTTACTGAGGATACCATTTTCATCGAAATATCATCGAAAGTACATCGAAAATTCATCGAAATTACATCGAAATTGTATCGAAAATTATCAAAAATATCATTTTCATCGAAATTTTGCTGAGAATACTATTTTCATCGAAATATTATCGAAAAACCATCGAAAAGCATCGAAAATTATCGCGATTTTTTTTTTAAACTTGCAAAAATTAACCTCAAAATAATTTTTCTACAGATAAATTACCTCATAATATCTCGAAATTTGATAATATGCTATTTTAGACTATACCCATAACTATGTGGAGAGGAATGAAGAGAGAAGATAGGGAAATGATAAGTTTGACGGTATTGTAGGAGATGAGAATGAGATTTTGTGTGAGTATGGACTATAGAGTACTATAATTTTTGGATTACATGAGATTTTCAGTCGATAGAGAGTTTCTGTGTGAGAGAGAGATTCAGATCAGTTAAATATGATGTGCATAGTTTTTTCTTAGTATTTTTAAGGGTAGTTTCGTCCACGTGCATATTTTTTCAAAGAGTTTTTAAACTGAGTATATAGACCAAAATATGCCTATTTTCATGCATATTTTACGTAATTTCTCATAGAAATCTAATTCGACGTATATTTTTGCATTAATGTACTTGTAAGGTGTACTTTGGCGGTGGACAGTGGAATGTTATATTCCTCAGCCGCACTAATCTTGTCCATAGATGTCTCATAAAAATAAAACTTCATTGTTAGCTTTTTTTTGAAAAGAATAAATATATTTTTCTTCAATTTTTTAAGCATAAACTTTTGAGGTAGCAATCAATTGGTGATTTGAATTATCTCAATGTCTTGTACTTTGGATTTTGCAGTTGGTGGAGCCTCGCAGAGAAATCTTGGGGTAGCAGATAACATTATCCTAAATTTCTTTCATTTTATTCGAACTTTGATCAGGTTGAAACTACTTCTAAGAAAATTTTCTTTTGGGTTCTTCTGGCGATTCCATGAATTAGGTTCGCTTTGTCATCAAAAATCAATACTTATTTTTCAAGGATCTTGAGACTAGTTGTATAAGTCATGAGTTTGATCTGTTTTCTTAAAGACTGAGAAAACCTCTGAACTTACTTAGTTTAAATGTAATCTAACTGATGATATTTAGAACACTATTACTAGTGCTAACAAAAACTGCTCATCAGAGTAGAAAGAGGTTTGTGCGTCTATCTAATGTGTGATCTCCTTTTTTATTCTTTCAGGATGTGGTCAACGTTTCCTAGTATAGTTGATGGAGTGCAAATTTTTTTAGCCAACGTTTTCAGGTCTGTACGTACCAATAAGAACTGTTGATTCTTTATTCTACAAATATTTTTCTACCCTTTTCCTGATATGTTATCCGTACTAGCATCTCTTGTGTAAATTCTTGAGTTTCTATAAAGATGGCAAGAATAACAAACCAGAATTTTCATCATATTTTCTATAAATTGTTGTTTATGCTTGCTTAGTACGTGTACCAACTCATGTGCATGCATGAAAACCATCTAATTTGGGTTTTCTTGTATCATGTTATGGTTTAATGAAAGGGATAAATGCCCTGAAGTTTGGGTGTTCTACAAATTAAACCCTGAATTTTGAACTCTGTAAAATAATACCCTGAGATTAAGAATTTCTGAAAATTAATACTCTGCACAGATTTTTTAACCAATTTTAAGAGTAAAAAAATAATAATATCCTCTATTAAAACTAGATTAATTCATATTATTCATCTTAATTTTAAGGATATTGTTGTATTTTATCAGTTAAAAATCAATACAGGGTATTAATTTTCAGAAATTCATAATCTCAGGGTATTATTTTGCAGAATCCAAACTTCAGGATTTAAATTGCATAACATCCAAACATGAGGATATTTTTTTGCAGTTATCCCTTAATGAAATGTAATTGTACTTTGCAGTACTCAGTTTCTATCTCCTTTACTATATCTTCGCTTCGTCAATACTCAGAGGTTGGGGCCTTACGCCCCTTTGGAGTAATCCTAGTTGTGTCCAACAAAGCTGCAGACTGGCCTTGCTACCGCGTTCTAGGTTTTGTTACTCACCTTGCATCCCGAAGTCCCTCCTCATTCCGCCGCTGAGTAGGAGCATCATTCTATTTAGATATATATAATTTGTGTTTGTTATTTGAAGAACTGTATTTTTTTTTTCAGTAATTAGGTGTTACTTTTTCATGTTATTATTGTTGTAGTTTTATTTTTGTTAGTTGTACACAGATATTTAATATTATTGAATGACGAATTATTTCTGATTAATTTTTTTTAAAAGCCATATCCTAATTTATTTGTTTTGTTTTTCTAAATAGACAAATGACGTCAAAGTTAAATAAAATAAATCAGATTAATCAAATAAATTATTTAATTATGATTATTTTAAATTTTACCAACACATTCTAATAATTTACCAAACAAATCGAAAATAATTAATTAAAATCAAATATTTTAATATGTACTAGAAAAACATTTACCCACACATTTTAACAAATTGCCATGTCAATATCATTTTACACGTCATTTGCCATATCAGTTTTTTTTTTGCTACCTCATTGCCATGGTGAGCTGACATGTCACTGGCCACGTCAGGCCTTTTCTCACCTCCTCGTTGCCACATTAACTAACACTTCATAAGCCACGTCATAATCCAAGTCATGTTTGTGGGTCCCACTTTATTTTCCTGCACATATAATATCTATTTCTTACACATTTTTTATGTAGGTATAGTATTATTCACCTACACATAAAAAATCTGTAGACAAATACATTTCTCTAAATAGTATTACTCACACATTATGATACTTTTAAAATGTGAAGGCAAAGATTATTATTCACACATTTTAGTTTTTTACCTACATAAAAATATGCGGAGAAAATCTCTATTTTCTTGTAGTGAGAAAAGATCAGATGAGTGAGGGTTCATATTAAGAAACATAACATAAAACATTTTTAGCCATGTGATATTAATCGAATAGGTAATATTAAAAACAAGTGTATTCATATGAGTAATTTTTTATTCGTTCATAATGTAGAATTATATTACTCAATATTTTGACGAAGTGGGTTGACTCAAGTGGTAAGAACACTCACTACCTAGGATTTCAGTCTTGGGTTCGAGTCACACCAGGAATAGGCGTGAAAATTTATTATCTCTAATGGGGTGAGGTGGAGATTGAGTAGTAGTAGGTATTTTTTTTTTTTAATTTATAATAAGTAGAGGTCATTAGTTAAGTCCTATTTTTTAAAAAATAAAATAAAATAAAATAAAAATATTACTCATTGTTTTTAATAGGTGAAAAGTTTATAAAAGGAATGAAAACTTGATAATAGGTTATAATTAATGACAAAGCACCTATCCCAAGGTAATAAGGGGGTTATATTATTCGGGATAACGGAAAAAAAGAAAAGAAAAGAAAAAAAGTAGAAACAAAAACAAAAACAAACAAAATAAGGAATATAATCTCACGTAATACCAATATTGGTATTATAAAATTTCTCAATTTAGTCCATTTATTGATCTAATTTCAGTCTAGTTGAATATTTTTCCTAAACTAAAACTCAGTTTATGTGACACTATTACTTATTATTCACAATACTTGTTATTATATATTTTTTTCTAATTAAAGTGAATAGAAAATTAATATAGTCCCTTGTTAGACACAATTTCATAATTTCACATTTGATTGAATTTTAATTTAAACAATGACTAATCTTATGTGACACTAGTACATAGTATTATGCAATTTTCTCTAATCAAAACGATTAAGAAGTAAATTAGTTTATTTAATTTCATAAATATCATGTTTGATTGAATATTTTTCTTGTGTCATGATAAATCTTATGCGACACATATATTTAATCTCATGCAATTTCTCTGATCAAAGTGATTAAGAAGTCAATTCAGTCACTTTATTGGCCTAATTTCACCTAAAATGTAACATTTTTCCTAAATCAAGACTAATCTTATATGACACTAATACATGATATTATGCAATTTTTTTTTTTTTAAAAAAATCAAATTGAATATAAAGTCAATGAGTCCCTTTCTCGGAATAATTTCATAATTTCACCGATAATTGAACTTTTTTTCCTAAATCATGATTAATTAGTCTTATGTGACACTAGTACTTAGTATTATGCAATTTCTCTAACTAAAGTGATTAAGATGTTAATTTAGTCACTTCGTTGACTTAATTTCATAAATTTACTTCTATCTAAACATTTTCCATATACTATGACTAAACTTTTGTGACGCTATATTTAATCATATGCAGTTTTAACTTATCTAGATGATTATGAAGTCAATCAACTCATTGACATTGAAGAAATATTTTTTTAATGACATTAAAGAAATGTTTTTTTAAATGACATTGAAGTTTTCTGGAAATAAGAGTTTGCATTTACAAGAATTTTATAAAGTTTAGATTTTATTTTTATTATTAAGATTATGAATTATAGAATTTTTCTAAGCTTATCTATATATGCATCAAACGAAGAATTGTAGAAAATAAAAATATCTTCCTATCCACTTCAATCTATTCTTTTAATATCATCCAATGCAATGGCACAATACCATCTATGGTTCCTTTCAAACTAAACTAAAGTGTTTTGTAAGCAAACACATGCTGGTTACTTATTTATTTCAATCTGGTATTAAATAAATTAAGACAAAATTGAAATAAGATAATTAAAAAGTAAATGAAATCAAGTTTTATAGAGCCGAAAATTAGGATGGCATCATTAATAGCCATCTTATATTTTATAATTATTTTCTAATTCTACGGAAAAATGGACTTAAATTAGTGTAAAATGATAATGTGCTTTATTTCTAAAATGTTCATGCCCTTATAGTGTACTCTCAAGTTTTTTCTTTTTCATTTTGTATTGATGATTATTAAACGCAGCAAGTAGTTTGATCAATTTTGAAAAATATGAGAATTTGAAGATCGGTTAGAAGAAATGTATAACTATGTACATTGAGATCTAGGAGAGTTTTGTTTTGTTTTATTTTTTAGATTTTATTATCTTAATTTTTGAAATTTGTTATTGTATTATTATTTATGTGTGGTCAAATTTGCAGGAAGTGTGAGACTTTCCAAGCCGTGTACTCTTTTATTATTTCATGATATAAATTAGCACTTATTGTCATATATTTGATGAACTTTGAAGCGTATTACCATTTCATGTTCTGCATTACTAGATTGTGTTATACATTTTAATAATATTATTCTGCCTTTGTTGTGCACAATGACTTTTTTGCCATAACTTATTTATGCACAATTATAATTTTACCCTGAAATAATACATTGTAAATTGCTTAATTTGTTGGCGTGGAAGGAATCCGGTAAGAAAAACCTATTACTACCGGTCAACAACTCCACTTTTGCAATTTTAGTGGGACCTCCTCCTCTTTTCTAACAATAAATATGCGGGACCAATTGCACTTACAAGGGGGCATGACCAATTCCTTTTTTTCAAAAAAAGGACATCATCCATGGCCAAACAAAAGTATAGAAATATTTGGGGTACATTTTTTTTCGCTCACATATTTGGGGTACATTTGATCGATTTGCTTACGTCAATTAAAAACCAATATATGAACATGACGTCGCCGTACCTTAGAAATACATATGGGGGCAGTGGGCTTATCGTTATCTTCTGTGCGAAGAATAGCACCCTCACTTTTGTATGTACTTTTCATTGTAAGAAAAAAACGTGTTCCTTTTTTCCCTTTGGAACTTAAAGGCAATGATCATTAGAGGAATAATGTTATACTTGAATATATGAAATTGCAAAACTAAACACAAATTCTAGAATATTCATGTAAAAGTTATAGGTAGGGATTCATTGAATATATCTGAGTCCATGATTCAATACCGTAGTCTGGACGATGAACCGAAGGCGGAAGCGTAAGAAATTGGCTGTAATCACTAGAGAGTTTGATCTTCTATAGCCTAAAAGCCTAATGTCACTCAGATGGAATTCTCTGTAACTGATGGTGGGTTATAGATAATTAAGCGTACGTGTTCTTTTAGCTACAGGGACCATAACCCTAATAGGTCCTTTATATAGTCCCCTGTTGAGTATCCATCAAACCCAAATGGGTGATTAACAGGGTATCCACATTGGTATCTATACCCAGTTGGATATCCTTACCCAGCCTTAATTAAATCACTTATTGGGTCTGCTTAAGAACAATATGGCCTAATACAATTGTCCAAAATATATGTGGCTCACTATAGGAAATATAATTTCCTAACAATCTTCTACTTGGGTCACATATGAACCAAATACAATTGTATTGCAAAACTGAAGTATGGCCATTAATACACCATATTATTCCTGAATATCTCCGAAGTTACAATTCCGTCCATCAGACATATCAGTACGAAATCAAAACGTTCATTGTTGCACTTATTTGGATGGTAACTAGAACCCTCAATGATCACCGTACTAATACACCCAAATGACATAGATCAAGTATGAAATGTGGCATGGAAATTACATGCAATGTGATTTACCGTGTCTATTTCCAACTGGTCCACCCGAAACTTTATTGAGATCGACCGTAGTCTTTCCCCTTTAGTGTATTACCGCAAACTTTATTGTTAACCACAATGGGAAAGCTAGAAAATATGAAATGCATCATATAATATATAATGAACAGAGTCTATAATGAAAACTATCATCAATAACCAAAGTACTACAGTAAACAAACATAAACAAGTGTCACACAATAAGCATCTAAACTAAATTACAAACTCCCACTAAAACTGCACACCATCCAAAAATACAACACCCATACGAGCAGTGTGCTCGTGAAAGACCTTAGGTGGTAAACCTTTGGTGAGCGGATCCATTATCATAGAGTTTGTACCAATATGCTCAATTGACACTAAACGACTCTGAACTCTTTCTTTAACAGCTAGGAACTTAATGTCAATGTGCTTTGACTTTGATGAGCTCCTATTGCTGTTAGAATATAAGACTGCCGAGTTATTGTCACAGTAAAGTTTCAATGGCCTTTCAATGCCATTTACTATATGCAGCCCAGTGACAAAATTTCGCAGCCATATTCCCTGATTGGATGCCTCATAACAAGCTATGAATTTTGCCTCCATAGTGGAAGTAGCTACGAGTGTCTGCTTAGCACTCTTCCAGGAAACAGCTCATCCAGCTAAAAGAAAGACATAGTCCGATGTGGATCTCTTACTGTCTAGACATCCTGTAAAATCAGAGTCGGAGTACCCAATGATCTCCAAAATGTCCGATCTCTGATAACTGAGCATGTATTCCTTTGTTCTCCGTAAGTACCTCATAACCCTCTTTGCTGCCTTTCAATGATCCACTCCAGGATTACTCATGTATCTGCCCAATATACCGACTATGAACGCAAGATCAGACTCCCTACAGCCGAAGCATAAGGAAACTGTTGCATAGCTTCTTTATCAATATCATTCTTGGGACTTTGGCTGAGGCTAAATTTATCTCCCTTAGACACCGGAGTGTCCGTTGGTGCACACTTATCCATACCAAACCTACTGAGCACTCTGTCGATATAGCTCTTTTGTGATAACCCAAGGATACCCCGAAAATGATCTCGGTGTATCTGTATACCTAATACAAAAGAGGCGACTCCAGGGTCTTTCATTTCGAAATTTTTCGCAAGAAATCTCTTGGTGTCGTGCAATAAGCCTATATCACTACTTGCCAGTAGTGTGTCATCAACATAAAGCACCAAAAAGATAAACTTACTCCCACTGAACTTATGGTATACACAATCATCAATAGGATTCACCTCAAAACCGAACGAGAGAATTACCTCATGAAATTTGTGGTACCATTGACGAGAAGCCTGCTTGAGACCATAGATGGACTTCTTGAGTTTGCAAACCATAGACTTTGGATCTCCCAATACAAAGTTTTCTAGCTGCACCATATATATCGTTTCATCAATGTCACCATTGAGAAATGCCGTCTTAACGTCCATCTGATGAAGTTCAAGATCATAATGAGCCACAAGTGCCATAATAACTCTAAAAGAGTCCTTCGAAGCAACCGGAGAGAAGGTCTCTTTAAAGTCAGTGCCTTCCTTCTGAGTGAAGCTTTTAGCGACAAGACGTGCCTTATATCTCTCAACATTGCCTTTCGAATCCCGTTTGGTCTTAAATATCCATTTGCAACCAATGGGCTTCGCACCTTCAGGCAATTTGACGAGATCCCAAACGCCATTGTCTCTCATAGACTTCATCTCTTCATTCATAGTGTCGATCCACTTTTGAGAATTGGAACTTTGTTTGACTTGTGTGAAGTTGATTGGATCATCTTCCACTATCCTAATGTCAAACTCATGTTCCTGGAGATATACGACATAATCATCCGGAATCGCACTTCTCCTTTCTCTAATAGACCTCCTTAAATGCACTAGTTCTTGAGGCTGTTGAGTTTGCTCTACATGAGCATGTACCTCAACTGGGATAAGAACCTTCTGAACATTGTCTTGAACTGGAGCGATTGCATCTTGAACAATGATATTGTCAGGAACATGAACCTGAATGTCCTGACCATTGTCAATAGCAACCATAGGAAGAGAAATGAATTCCTCTTCAAAAACAATGTTCCTAACCTTATCTTTCCTCCCAAACTCAATATCCTCAAGAAATTTGGCATTTCTCATCTCAAAAAAAGGCTTTATTGTGGGATCATAAAATTTATAGCCTCTGGATCTTTCAGAATACCCAATAAAATAGCAGCTTACTATTCTTGAGTCCAGTTTCTTTTCATTCAGCCTGTAAGGCCTTGCCTCAGCTGGACAACCCCATATGTGTAAACGATTTATACTGGGCTTTCGCCCAGTCCAGAGTTCATAAGAGGTTTTAGCTACTGCTTTGCTCGGTACTCTATTAAGGATATATGCTGCAGTTTTGAGTGCGTCTTCCTATAGTGATTCTGGTAAGGTGGAATGACTGATCATACTCCTTACCATATCCTTTAGTGTCCGATTGCGTCGTTCAGCAATACCATTCATGCTAGGTTTCCCAGGCATGGTGTATTGTGGGATGATGCCGCACTCTTCCAAATACATAGCGAAAGGCCCTGGACGTTGCTCACCTGATCCGTCATACCGACCGTAGTATTTACCACCACGATCAGATTTGATAGCCTTAATTTTCTTATCAAGCTGATTTTCAACTTCAGCTTTATAAGTCTTAAATACGTCCAGCGATTGTGACTTCTCATAAATTAAGTATATGTACCCATAGCGAGAATAATCGTCTATGAACGTGATAAAGTACTATTGTCCATTCCAAGAAGCCGTAGGGAATGGACCACAGATATCCGTATGTATCAGTTCTAAGATGCTAGAATTCCTATTGGCACCTAACTTCCTAACTTTTGTCTGTTTCCCCTTTATACACTCAACGCAGACGGTAAAATCTGCCAAATCAATGGGACCAAGGATCCCATCAGACACAAAATGTTCAATTCTTTGTTTAGAAATGTGTCCTAAGCGTCTGTGCCATAACATCGATGAGTCCACATTAGTTAATTTTCGTTTTGTACCTCTTGAATTTACAAGCAAAGTTTCATTAACGGAATGTTGGGTATTTACCATATAAAGATTGTCAATAAGAATACCAGAACCAACAACATTTGAATTAAGCATAAGACTAAATGAATTATTTCCGAAAGAACAAGAATAACCGAATTTGTCCAATACAGAAACTGAAACCGAATTCCGTCTTAAAGACGGTACCACAAAAGTCTCATACAAATCCAAATATTTTCCAGTATTCAAATACAATCTAAAGTGCCCAATGGCCTCCACCGAAGCTGTTTGGCCGTCGCC